>FLRD01000284.1:0-144370 GCA_900088485.1 Plasmodium ovale wallikeri
TAATAAGATATGATTACTATGTTATTTTCCTTGTATATGAAATTATATGAATACAAATATTAGTTTATTTATCGAAAATGTCTAATAATAGAAAGGATTTTATTCTTACCAAGTTGGCAGAAAAAGTACATTATTACATTTTTAAAGAAATATATATTGGTAGAAAACTATGTAAAAATTCTATTATTGCTGATGTGTATTAAATATTTTCTTTGAAAATACAATTTTATGTATTTACTTTTATATATTATATATATTTTTCTTTATTACAGTATACATTTGTCAATGATTTAGATTTATATAAATTTTATCAAAAAATAGATGAACTATATGAAAAAGTAGAAACTACTAAGCCTAAAGATACTTCTATATTTTCAGGAATAGGCGATCCTGATGTTATATCATTTTTAATAAAATTATCCAATTTTTGGAAAAGTTTAGTAAAGGAGGATTTTTCTGGTAACAGTATTGCTAATTCGAAGGTTAAACATTGCATATATTTGAAATACTGGTTATATGATAAATTAATAATTAATGGTTTTAACGAATACGATGCTAATATGATTTTTGATTTTTTAAAAAAAAATAAAAATGGTTATACGACAGCTGTAATTTCTGGAAAGACTTGTAATTTTTATAAACTAAGTTTGAAAGATAGTTATGATATAAAAAAATTATATGATTATTCTGAACTTTTATATGATGCTGATATTAAAATTTATGATGACATAGCAAAGGAAAATAAATATCGTACTTACTTTAAAAATGGTCTTGATTTATACAGTAGTAGTAAAGTTATATGTTTTGGAAATCAAAATGCGTATTGTCATGAATTTAATGAATACGCAAAAATACGTAATAAGGATCAAACAAAAACAGATCTTTTATCATGTAAAGAAAAGGTACTATCTTCATTAAATAAAAATGATACATCCGTAACTGAAGAATCAATAAAAAAAGGTACATACTAAAAAAAAGTGTCGAAAAATCATATAAATTCGCTGAGAATTGGATCAAAAAAATTGTATGGGATCTAACTTATACATTCAAGTTAATAAAAGATATATTATATATATAATATATTTTGTTATTTATTATATTTAGACACACGTACATTCATAAATTTTATTATTTTTATTAGGTGAAATACCTAGTTACACCTTGGATCTTCATCTTAAAGAGTTGTTAAAAAAGGTACCTTTTATTGTGTTATTAAAAAAATAATTAACCATATGTGATATGAATTTTTTATTTATTCTGAATAACAATAACTTTTTTTTCTTTTTTATATAATTAGAATTTCTTAATAAACAAATTATTTATTCATTTGTTTGTTAGGATCAAATAGATGATAAACTACCTATACATAAGTATTATGAATTATTAACAAATAAACATAAAACAAATAACAGAAATGGTTGCGATTCTTCAAAAAATAAACATATAATAGAAAACCCTGATCTTTGTAAGCTTTTGGGAAGTGTTAAAAATATATTAGAATCTTGGGATCCAGATTTCTCAAGTCATGAAAAATTGGATTCTAATAAACTTTGTACTTATTTTAATTACTGGTTATATGACAAATTGCGATTTATTCAATCCCATCCATGTGATTTTGATACTTTTTACTTTTTATGGAATGAATTTGCACTTGAAAAATCAAAAAAAGGAAAAACGTGCCTGAATAAAAATTATTATGGGTTTAACATACAACAATTGGAAAATAAAACAAAATTATTTCATTTCTTAGAATATTATGGCAATATAAGAGATAAATTGAAAGAAGATAATAATAATTACAAGAAAGATTATTGTTATTATATTCAGTCAATGTTTGAATTATACAAAGCCATGGTATACAATAATATATCAAACGCATATTCTGAAGAATTGTGGCTTTTTAAGAAAATGTTTTGGGGTAACAATGAGGTTCTTTTCCTTGAAAAAAAGTGTCCTAATATGTGTCTAGATTTAGTATTTAACGTAAAATATAAAACATTATGTCCATTAGACGAAAAACCATCAATATTGGATGAAAAAATAGACCTTAATATATGTGAAATTGAGCAGGTGTCCAATGTTAATCAAAGTTTTGAGGAAAATAATGAAAAAGTACTCTAACTTTTAATTAAATTCATCTTTATAACTACTTATTCGAGTTATATGTCGTTGATTAAGCATGCAGAATTTTTTTTTGTTATCGAACTATATTAACGTATACAAGAATTTTTTTTTTTATTTAAATTTCAGGAATATATCTTTCAAGATTTAAATACATCCACTGTGTATAATAAATTAAATAGTGAGATTATTACAGATAATTATTATAGGTTTTGTTCGAAATTACTACCGTTTAGTTCGAAACACTGCGGAATATATGGTCTTTGTGTAAAGCTTGCACGAAACATAAAAGATTTATCGTATATGAAGAATAAAGAACGTACTGACCGTTGCGAATATATTATTCACTGGATGTTTGATAAAATCCGAAAAATTCTTAAAATGGATACAAATAGCATTTATGATACGAATGTTCTCAGTGAATTTTTTAAAGTGGGGTATAATATTTTTCATAAATTTGGCGTTTCTGACTGTCTTTACAATACCATCAATGTTAATTTCGAAGAACAGAAGGAAAAAAAGCATTTACATGATTATTTTAAAGATTTCGATAAAATTAATTGTTACAATGCTACTAATAGCACGAAATGCGAAAAGCATTGTGAATATATTACACATATTAATGGCCTATATGGAAAACACTTTGGTAATTGCTGTTATTGTTTTAAGTCTGGTGGATGTATGAACATGTGTCCTGATTATTTTAGATGTGAAGATACTTATAATCCGCATAATCTTTTTGAAACACTGAAGTGCAAAAGTATAGAAAAGTACTCTGGAGCAATGCAAAAAATACAAAAACCTCTTTTTGCTGATCATTACGTTACATGGCTAACTGAACATTTTGAAAAAGAAAAAGAAAAACCTTTATTAAAGTTGGAAGAAAAGGAATTTTCCATTACTCCAAAAGTGGAATCTTCTAGCACTCCGGAAAAGGTCTGTGATAAAATAACATGTGATCCATTTAATGTGGCCGCTCTAGGTTCATTTGGATTTATGGGATTCCTTTTACTATCTTTTATATTTTACAAAGTGCACACCAATTCTATTTTAAAAAATAAATGTCTTTTGCTATAATTTATAAATTGATTTACATGTAAATATAATCTTATAGAATATTTATACTGTTTATGTCATATTTTCTTCATTTTTATATCAGTTTACACCTTTGGGATATTATTTTCATAATAAAGACGCAAGAAATAAAAAGAGTTATTTTCAACGAAGTGAAGAGCAATTTTTAGAAGATGATTTTGAATTCAATCATTCAAGTATGAAAAATCGCAGAATGCGCTTAGCATATCATCAAGCATGAGGTCCAATGAGATATTATTTCCTATGATAAAAACACATATTAGACAATATAACAAAGCATCATAAATATTATATATTATTTTATAATATATATATGGAAGAAAAATATAATAAAATGTAATTATGAAATATATTTCTTCCTATATTAAGAGCTTATTTTAATATGCTTAAATTTTTTTGTATATTTCTTTGTGCTTTTTAATTTTTTTTGTTTAGATGTTTATTTCTTATTTTTGTTATATTAAATAACACCAAATAATATGTGTTTAACTACTTCTATTTTGACGTTTAATAATTTTTGTTATATAGTGTCATTATTAAAAGATTGTTATATCCACTTGAAGTATAAGGGATTAATACATATGTATCGATGAATTTGTAAAGTAATGCCCTGTGCGTGCATTCATTTATTTTTGTAATTTTGCGTTTGTTTATTTATTAAATAACTTTTTTTTATTTTATATTTTCATAATTCTAAAGTCTAATTTATAACTTCTTAAAATTTTTATATTTTATTCGCAATTACTTCGATATAATATATGTGTTTTTTTTATATTAAATATAGTTATTTGTGTATAAATAATATAAATTTGTATTATTAATTAAATTAAATAGGTAAATAATACAAAAAGGAAGAAAGGTAAAAATAATATAAATAAGTTGAAATGAACTATTTTTATATTTATTAGAAATCATTGAAGGACAACATTTATAAAATAATAAAAACGTAGCTCTAAATTTAATTGAAAAATTAGTACTAAAATGCACGTAATGTATTGTGTATCTAGAAAAAACATTAACAACATATAGTCTGTTTTACGTAAAATATTGTACAATATAGTAATGGTATTATATATTTCACTACATATTTATCCTTTAATAACTAAATTTTCGTTTTTGTATTTTCCTGATCATTTACTAAAAGACAATTATTACATAAATATATAGCAAAATAAGCTTAACTAATTATTATAATTTATTTGTAAGTATGTATTTCGAATAGTAATTGTAAAATATATATTCGGATGAAATTTTATAAGTTCAAGACATATGTTAAACAATAATCTTTTATATATATCTATGCGTTTATTAAATATATGGTGATAATAATTCAGGAAATTGATAAATAACATTCCTAATAATACATATAATGTTCATTACACTTACGTTTATGTGTTATAATACCACCAATTCAAATTTTTAATTTTTGTTGTATGATTTCTATAATATATAAAGTTGAATTTAATCAGTTAGAATGAATATATATGAAAGATGCATAATTAAGTAGTTATATAATAACTTTATAAAAATACCTTTAAAAATTTATTCCATAAATGATTCCTTTCAAATTAAACTTATGTTATATATAAATATGGAAATCATGAATACTGGAATGTTATTCATTGTGTATTTCTGAGACATCTGTTCTTCTTAATAATATTTAATCCCTTGCAAATATTTTATTACATAATTCACTATAATATATATTCTTCAAAAGTGAAAACAATGCTAATTGCATAGTTTGTAAAACAAATAATCCTCCTGTGCAATAGAAGTTGTATTCATTGTATTTATAATATAACATGTAATAGTTATGTCCAAGAAAAAAAACATTCTAAATAACTGTATTAAAAACAAAGAAATGGAATTAATAAAAAAATATCATTCAAGAAATAAATGAAGTATAACATAAAAAATTGACATTGTATTATACAGGTTTTACATATAAATATAAGAAAAAATAATATGATATAAATGATTAATTATTTTTGAGATATTACTATTATTAGAAAAAATTCCGATATTTCTTTCTAAATATGCATATATAAGGAAATAATTCCGTATAAGGATATTTGAGCAAATATTAAAGAATATAAAAAATAATTATTATAAAATTCACAGAAGAAATCATCAAATATAACGTTCAGAAAATAGTGAGAAATATCCATAATAATCATCTAATATAATAATATATGAATATTGATGGAATACACTTGTACTTCTAAATAGGTTACATTAAAATATTTAACAACTTATTTCATTGTATTTTAATTAAGTTTATAAGAATATAAACAATGACGAAATAATGTAGAACTGTATTCTTTTTGCTATTAATTAGTCCATGAATATATATAGATGACTGGATATGAAACATTTAATCATATAGCTTTTAATTAAATTTCACTCTTATTTCTTTAAGATAAAATATTCCGACTATTTGAAAGAATAGAATTTATCTCCTGAGTGACATAAACATGATATATTAAAACGGAAAGAAATATATTACGTCTCATATAAGATTTAATTCCATTGGATTTCTCATTTATCCATATTCATAGTAACTCTTTGTTAATGCATCATGTTATGTAAGAATTCATTCTAAAACGTGATACTTATATATTTAATTTCTCGGCGAATTATAATTTATATTATACATTCTGTTTATAGGTGACATGGTCTCGTTTTCAGAGTTTCTTAATAATTCATCATTTTCATGTTCATCCATATGACCGCCTATCCTTAATTTATTTTTAATAATATTTTCTATCCTATTCCCCAGATTGCTAAACTTTTATATAAAAATAATAAAGAAAGAATTATATTATATATATATATTACCTTAAAAGCGATATATTTCATATTATTAAGAATATAATTTACATTATAAATATAATTTTTTACGTGAATATATATTTTACTTTGAACAAATACAAATAAATGATAACAATTCCAAGAGCAACATAGGACATTGTAAGAATAGTTGTGCACGTATTAGCATAAGACTTATCTGGAGAGGTAAGGGATAATACTTCTAAAGGAGTCTTATTACAGTATTCAGAAAACTTATTTCCAGGGAAATTCTTACCAGATAAATTTGCATCCCTTTTGCATTTATTTGAATTCTGTATAGATTCATCTAATTTATCCCACAATTCGTCAATATATTCTTCCCATAATTTATTATAAAATGTACATTTTCCATTAGAAGTATAAATAGCTTTCTTCTCTTTTAACCATTCATTTAAATATTTACAACGTTCTACACAGTCTTCCTTATTGCTACAGTGAGAATAGTCAGCTATATAATTTTCTATAAGATACATAGAAATGTTCCTTAGTGATTGATCTGTCTTATGTAAAAAGTTGTCATACTCACCATCTTTGTTACTATTAAAAGTATTACGTATTTTAAAAAAAATTTCATAATACTCTGATGGAGTTAATTTTTTCCCCTTTCGAAATTCATATACAGTAAAAAAAAAAGGAAACACAAATAAATTTATATAAAATTTTTAAAATTTTGTGTAATACTAAATAATAGAAATATTCTTATATAAGTATAAACAAATAATACATAAAAAATATGAATGCATTACTCCTGTCATTTTTAAAGGGTTATCTTAAAGCTTGTATATTGGAATAGGATTATATATATACTAAGTATATATATTTTTATTACAAATAAAAAAATGATTCAATATATATATATATATATATATATATATATATATATATATATATATATATATGCCTTATGGAATAAATATTCTATATAAATAATTCAAAGTATTCATTAATTTGGAGTTCAGATTTATAAAAATAATTATAAATTACTGAATGCACTATATTTATATATAAAGAGAAACATAAAAAATATAAATTCATAAAATACAAATGATTATTTTATATTTATATATATTTTTTGTATTATTCCTATATATGCGATTTTGTACAAAAAATGTATGAACAAATTTGACAAAAAAGAAAATATCTTATATTCCTGTTAATACATATATTTTTATTATTTTTAAAGTATAATGCATAAAAGAAATTTTTTATTTTAAAATTCTTAAAAAATATGATTCTAATGCATTTACATGCATGATACAATAAAAGAATTTTACTAATTAATTCCAATATTTCTTTTAATAAAATTTCCGATGGATACCAACGTAAAAGTAATTTTACCTTTAATATCAACTGGCTAGTATAATATAAATATAAAATTATATATATAATATTGTTTAAAAATAATTTTCTAGGGGCTCTAAGAAATAAAATATACGATTTTTCTGATGCATGTATTTTCCTTATTCATCTCCCTCATTTATCTCTTCTCTATAATTTCATTGTTTTTGTTATGTGATATATATATATATATACAATGTAATAGGAAAAACATATCATAAGTAACAGAAATAACTTAATAAATTCGACAGAAATGACAAAAATATATATAAATAGAATATTTTCATGTATTTTACAATTTATTAAGGGAAAATGTTTCTGTATAAATAAAGTACTAAATATATTATGTGAATGAGTTCATGTAGTAAATAGATACAACTGGAAGTTAACAGTTATCGCAATGGTTAAAACTGGGATATACAATATTAATTATTTTCTTTATCACGATTATTCGGATTATAAGTAATAAGAATATAAGAATAACACCTATATAATTTCTTTATATATATATACTTGCTGGAAGCATACATATAAGTTAATGCATGTATCAAGCTATATAATTAAATGTTCTTAATATATAATAATAGGTACTTCTATTTATTCAGTTATATATTAATTATAAATTGAGCATAATTTTATTTTTATGCATAAAGTGCTGAACTCCATGTAATATCGATTATAATACCCTTTATAATTATTAAAAAACAAAATGTACTTCTTATACTTTAGGAATGATATATATAATAATATTCATATTCTTTTATAAAATAAATTGTAACTTATATTATTAGGAAATTGTTACTTTTTAATCTTTTTTTTTTTTTTTACATTCTTATTTTTATAATTAGAATTATCTAATGTAATGCCTTTTAACATATAAGGAACACTTATGAATATATGAATTATTGTGGATTTATTAGGTTTATTAAGTTTTTATATATATCTATATGTAGAAAATAATTATGTGCTTCCATATATCCACGCATTTAATTATTCTCTAAATTTGTAAATTATGCATAATGATCATTCTATTTTTTATTACTATTTTGTAAATTATTCCAAATACATATAGTTTTTGCCCGCATACATTATATTCTTTATTTTGTATTTTACAAGAAAAAAAAATTTCCTTAATATATACAAATTCTGGTAATTCATAAATATTAATTGTTATATAATTTTTTCTTTCTCTTTGATAGCTTATAAATTTTATTACTTTTTCATGCAGAATAGTAAATTCATAAGTAGCATTTTTTTTTTTTTTAATAATAATAGTAACTATAAGATATTACCTAGTAATATATACTAATTATTATGACACATATGCTCAAAATTATATTTAATCTTATCTTTTGCGAAATTAGAAAATGCTGAACACATATCCTTTGTAGAGATATTGAAATTTTTTTTTCATATTCAGAATATTATTATCATTGAATTATTTGATTTGAAAAATAAGTTATAATGATAATATTCTAATTATTTATACATGTGTTACAAGTACTTTTTTTATTTGATGCGTGTTATGTTAATATTTTTCTGTAAAGGGTAAAATATTTATTCAATGCATAAAGTATCTCATTATATAAAGGAAAATGTTATAAAAAATATATCCTTATATATATCTTATTTAGCATGAAAAAAATATATATATTATGAAAAAAAAAATTAATTTTAATATAATAACTTCAAAGTATCCATAATAAGTGCAGTCATTTGTATTTTACTAGTTGTAATATTTTTAAATAATAAGGATTCATAATCAATACGTTTCAATTATTAGCATGAAATATGTATCATATTATTGTAGAAGAATAATTCCCTAAACAAAATAGGGGGTCGAACAAAAGGAAACTACCTATAATATAATAAAAATACCAATAAAATAAAAAATATAACTCTTAAATTATAGAAAAAACAAAAAATATTTCCAAAAAATTTTAAATCAGTAAGACATATATTTTTTGTTTTTTATGAGAATTTCAGAAGTAACATTATTCTTACGGTATTATTATTGTGATCATCTTAAATTTATATAATAAATTTTACATTATGCAATGAATCTCACATGCTATGGTAACCTATATGATGAGAATTTTCTTCAATATTCGTATTTGAAAATTCATATGAATTTTCTAATAATTCTTGTGGTTCTTCTACATTAGTTCGAATTATTTGTTTACTAAAAATACTGTTATATAAACGGGATCCAATCGGGGTAAACTAATGAGTAAAAGGGAATGCATATAATATTCATTTTATAATATTAATTATAAATACACAAGGATCCAGTTTTATATTTTAATGGCAAAACGCTTATATTTTTACATGTTATTCGTATTAACTTTAAGGAAAAAGAAAGCAAGAGACGCAATCCCCAGAAGTGGAAAAACAGTTGATATGGCATTAGTAGATCCTGAAGAAGGGGGTACAACTCCAGCAGGAAGTGGCATTTCCCGGGTTTTCCCTGCATCTACAAATGGTGAGAATAATATTTGAGCACCCAGTCCGTGTGCTTCATTGTGTACCTCTAAACCCTCTGAATCCACTGTATCTTGTGGGTAATTTCCGTCAGAATGAGGTTTCACACTTTTGGTACCAGTACATTTTGGTTGTGTTATAAACGGGTTTCCATGTTTACTTAAAAATGAATTTAATATCCTACATTCTCGATCACTGTTGTTGTGTTGACATCTTTCTTTTTCTCTTTTATACAAAGCATGAGTTTCAGTAACATAATTTTTATACCCTTCAGTACATGGAGCATTATCAGAGTAACCAATTTTTAAATTAATGCTTTCGTAATTTTCAAGATAGTCATATACATCTTTTAAATCCTTAAATTTGTCCTTATTAATATTTAGCATATCATCCGTATAACTACTTCCCTGGTCATTGACACTTCTTACCATCTTAAGTAAATCCATGAGATCTTTAAATGAAAAACTTTCTGAACTATCTAAACTTTCTGAATTTTCAAGCATTTTAAGTCCAGACCAAAAGTATATATAATTCCAGCGTTCATCATAAAATGTAATGTCGCTTTTATTCATAGTAGATACATAATATAAGCCTTCTGCAAGAGTAGGAAAAATAATCAACTTATTCATACGATGCTTCCCAATAGTATCTTTCCAAAAGGTGTCACCATTCTTTATGTAATCTTTTGAAGCTGTATCCAATTTATAATACATGTAATTTGAGGGTAATTCGTTTAAATCAGGATCCTAGTAACAAGGAAAAGGAAGAATATATTCATATATAAACAATTACATATTTCCAAGGAATAATTTGTCAAAATTTTTATTAGTAATAGTACATTGCAACAAGACAGATAGATGGAAATTTGAATGAAAAATCATTAAGTACCTCTTCAGTTCCCATTTTTATGTTTTAGTGAATTCTTTGGGTATGTAAAATTGATAGTGCAGTGCTATTATGTAAATATCAGTTTGTGAGAAATACCAATATTTAAACAGTATGTGTATTTTTTATATTCTTATATATATTTTAAAAAATAAGAATTAATATTTTGTACTACGAAATATTTCTAAATTTTCTATTAACGGTCAATTATTATAGTATAATTATAAGTGAATGATAAAATTAATAAGGAAACTAAAATATATAATACATTATAAATTGATTTTTTTAGGGATGAATGAA
Organism: Plasmodium ovale wallikeri; assembly: GCA_900088485.1. NCBI lineage: Eukaryota > Apicomplexa > Aconoidasida > Haemosporida > Plasmodiidae > Plasmodium > Plasmodium ovale. The sequence continues at coordinate 11,071 of FLRD01000284.1, forward strand.
ATAGTACAGAATTTACATTTTTGCATATATTTTCATAAGATATATGGCATTTTTCCTATAACAGAAATTCTATATGCACGTACATATTTATTATTTACATATAAATAGAAGCGCATGTTACTCTTAATTTACAAAATTCTTAAAAATATATTACATTATAAATATCTCTAATTCATTGACATTGTAAATTTCTTTCCTGTATAGTTATGATAATTAATTAACCTGTAGATAATTTTTTTAATTAATGAAAATAATTTTGGTATATTCATATTTTATATAGTCGAACGGATCGAATCCGTTAAAATTTTATTCAATAATAAAGCATGCATTATTAAGTTTTAAATAAAGGAAAAACACATAGATTAGAGAACATAAAAATATTTATTTGAAAAAAAAAAAAATACATAATTATAACTAAAATGCTTTCTTTTTAATAATCATTAAGATATGGATATATATGATTCATGTAATTCGTGATGAAAATATCTCTATTATATCCCATTACTATACTTACATTATATTTACACGGTAATATTATGTATTAAATAAACCTAAATTTATTTCGCAATAATAAATGCAATTATATATATATGCTTATATAATTAAATTTATTAAAATTTAATTATAATAATTTTACAAAAAAATGAATATGAATTCTTACAAAATTATAATGATTATTATGATTCTTTTAAATAATTTTGGTGAATTAAATATATTTTATATATTATTTTGATTTAAACATTTTTTTTTTATCTTAGAAATGGTAAATAAATAAAATTACAAATAGACTAGTGTGACTTATTGTAGTGTAAAACTAATGGCTTAGAGATAGAATTACCAGAAATTAAAAAAAAAAAAGGAAATTTTTAATTATATATTCCTAATGATATATAAATTAATGTGTTTTTTAGTTTTCATAGGATATTAGTTTATCTTTTCTATAAATATATGATTATGAATGAAAATAATTATGTGTGCTCTAAAAATATATGTTAATATATATATAAGAAGGAAAATAATTTCTTCCTATTTATATATAATTTAAATAAAATTTTTCTATTTAGAATTTTTTTCTTAGTGAATATACTTTTAATAATATTACATTTTTTATATTTCTCTTTGCATGCATACTCTAATGCATGTATGTACTTATTTGCATATAAATGTTAGTATTATATGTTTTTTCCAATATACATAACGCTATATATATATTACAGATATATAGAAAATAAGCCTTATATATATACGGACTATTTTAATGGTTATTAAATATATTTCTTATTTTCGTCATCATATCATTCTTGTACATGATGAAGTCATGTTTATAAAGCGTCATATATTAACGTTTTCATTTTAATTTTATGGGAAAAAAATTTTTCATAGAATTTTATGATATATTAGTATTTACTTATTTTTTCCTAAATTAATAAGTACAATATAATGCTTTATAACTATTTAGAGTGGGTTATTAACATCCTTAATGAGATTATATCTTTTAAAAAAGAATGATATGCATTGCTGTTTCATGCATGCATAGAATGCATATTTTTATTTTAAGGTGAAATCGGGCTTTATAACGAATATCCAAATGTTTTTATTTTTTACATCATTTTGTTTAATATATATAAATACAGAGAGAGAAAAGAAAATAATAATAATTATCCTTTGATAAATTTATAAGTAATATAAATATTTAAAAAAATTATTTTTTAGAAATATCAGTATTTATGTATTGCAAATATTATGAAAAAAAGAGTGAATGAATAAGGAATATTTTAAGCATAATTACATTGAGTAAAAATTTATATTAATATTACATTGTTTTGTCTTATAACATAAAAAAGGAACACTAAATTAATATGTAGGAAATGGGAATTATAGTAGTATATATATTTATCCTTTCATATTATTATTAATTTACACTACAATATAATTTCTTTATTTCTATAATACTTCCTTTGTTTGTTAAAAATATAAAATGCGCACTGAGAAAACTAAGATTTTAACCGAATCATACAAATGAGAAATTAAATATTAATAGTTTTTCACAGTTATAAGCATAGTAAAAACATTAGTGTAATCTTTTTACCCATTTCATAAGAATTTATGTTTTTTCTTATAATTACATGTGTAATATAATAGTATATGATATTTTATCGATTCTTGATAACAGAATTCTCTAATACAATATGCAAATGTGTAATTTTTCATTATTTCACATCACAATTATCGTGTTCAATTTAAAAATGATAATGTGCTTTGAATGTATAAATTATATCATAATAATATGTATGTTTGTTTTAGGAAATTTCTTAGTATTCTCACATTAACCTTCAAGGAAAAAGGAATAAAAAATATTTTTAAATCCGTTTTTTCATATTATTTGAAGTACTCTACTTCATATTATAACGTTAATATATATTATCACTTAAAGTATTTTCCTTAATGAAAATAAAGTTATATGAGAAATCCTTCAATTCATAGCTTTCATAAAAATTAAAATTCATTTAGAGAATTTTTCAGCCATAAATCATAAGGAAAATATTGTTCTCAACTTAAATGTGGATTTTATAAGCTAAAAAATGAATAATTATATAAATCCATAAATAAAAGTAAGAACTATTCAAATTGCATTTTTTCTGTAGGCAAAAATTAATTCAAAAGTGCACACATATTACGAGAATTTTTTATGGCCTTTGCAAGTTATTCAACGATGATAATTGGTGTACAAAATGAACTATATCATCGTTATAGAATTACGAATATATTAGAAAGAATACATAGAATAAAATCTGAAGATGATATATTCTTTGTTCCTAATAAAGGTGTTTTTTTATATATGAAGGAAATATTACGTTTACTGTCTGTTATTGTCTATGATAATACACTTATGGTGAATTGTTTCATATGTTATATAAAATCTTAGCTCAAGGTAATACATAAAATTCTTCGTAAAATTACTTTTTTTAATAGAGAATATACCATTTTACTTACACATACTCATCATATTTAGAATGAAAATTATTAGCAAGTTCTATTGTAATATTCTGTAGTTGTGAATAAGCAAAAAATAAAAAGAAAAGAACTTGTGTGCAAGAAATTGCCGAAATTGCGTTTTGATACATGCTAAGTTCTTTAGAACAATTTTTTTTATTTTTATAAATAGTTTAAGAAATCAATATATTTTATAATTCTAATATAAAAGCATAATATTAATATTTTATTTTTACCAAAAGGACAATGATAGTGAATTAGTATATTTCATGAATTCATGAATTTTCATTTGTAATAATACAACTCCAGGAATGTTACTTCATAATCGATTTAGACATAAAAATATAACGGAATAGAATATAAATAAAGAAATGACATATGAATTATCCGAAAATAATTCACAATTATTAAATTGAAAGAGTAGAAGGAGTAAACACCATATGTTATATTAAGATATTTAAAACATATTAAGATGAATAAGACTGAAAGTTAGCATTACTTATGTAACAATTATATGCATATAATACAGCAAATATTTTAACATAAGTATTATATCTATAAATATTATAAATGCCTTTATCATATGAATAAAAAGAAACAAGTGAGATTCTATTATTGGTATGAATATTAATGAATAAAGAATATATCTAAAAGAAATTTTTTTTTCAAATTTTGTACGAACAGATGAAAATGAAAATATATATATTGGAACAAAAACGAAAAGAATTCAATTCGATTCCAATAATATTAATTAGAAATTAAGTGTTTATACAAAATGTCATGCAATACTGTATTATATAATTATAGAAATGTAGAAAGGTGCAGAAATATTTTTTAAGTTGTGAGAACAATAAATAATTTGTGAAACATATAGGAGTGAACGTATAAATAATATTGTTATAAGAAGAGAATAAACGGTGAAACAAAGAGATGTAGAAAGAAACCTCTTATTGTAATAAAGTAAAAGAATAATTTAGACATGGTTTAATAGAAGAATTAAATTTTTTTCTTTTAAATTAAATGTATTAGTTTCCCGGCTTTTTTTAGTAGCTATTTCCCTAATAAGAAATATGCTGTCATGTAATATATCGTAAAAGTATAAAAATTTTTAAATGTATACATAAATGATAATAAGTGTACATTTATTTATGAAGTATCGTTAGAATACATAATAAACTTGAAATTTATATAATACATGGGCCTACCAGAAATTAATTAGTGTGAACATAATATTTATTCTACGTATTATAAAGATTGTACTTTTTCAGAAAGGAAGAAATGTTTATGTGTGCTCTCAAGTATCAATTAATAGCATAAATAAGAAATAAAATGTTATATTTTTTAATATTTTATTATATCCTTCTTATTACATCTTTTAACTGTGGATTATTATGAGTACCTATTATAAGAGCATTAATGTATTTTATGAACATTTCAGAATATATAAAATGCTCACAATTATACAGATGATTGTAAATTAGAACAAAAAAACATCATTAAATATCGAATGTTTGTTTATTTTCAAACTTGTAAAGTATAATGGAATTCCTTTTTAAATAAATATATATTAAAAACTAAAAAAAATAAAGGTCACACCAATTATTAGATGTACTCCTGTGATAATACATACGGAGTATAAATTAAATACAGAAGTATGTTTCCGTATATTGGGTGTCTCAGTGATGTGAATAGTTTAAACTTTACTTCTGATGGTAGATTCATGAGAATATATTTGTTTTACTATATGTGCATTCCTTAAATATTTCTTAAGATTGATTCCAGAATTTTTCTGTTAAATAATATGATGCAAGCTTGTTGTCTTTTTCTGGAACATCCCCTTTTTTATTTTTAACTTCATAATATCTACAATAACGAAGTGTTGTAGTTTTTTTTTAGAATCTCAATAAATATCTTTTATTACAACGTTATTTCGTCTAGGCGCTTCTTTTAATTTTAAAGAGCACCTTGATATGGTCTCCTTTTGCGTAGGTATCCAAGTATTTGTTTTTTGTTATATGGAATCACTTGAGATGTCTTCATGTGACTGTTAGGAGATTTCGTTTATAATACATTATAATTTTGTTATCATTTTCTGTGATTATATGTGATAGTAACGATAGAAATCATATGGACAATTAGAATAAAAAATATTAGTATTCATATGAAAAATGATAATTTTTATGGTTACCATAAAGTTTAAAAATGGTATTGAAGTAATGTTTATTTATTAGGATCCTGTCGCTAGCAGATTTAATACTATTTTTAATATATTTAAAATAATCATGGGAATGTTTTTGTCGTAATATTTCTTTTACAAATTGAATGGTTTTTCATAAAAATGTAGTTAACAGGGGTATACTTTATTAAATGTTTGTTTCTATGTTAAAAAAAATTAGTAATAAAGGTAAGATATAAATGCTGAGACATATTTCTAAGAATTTCTTATATTCGTCTATATATCCAATATTTGTAAGGCAAACAGTGATCATCGGATGATGGGTTATAGTTCTTATGGATAAAAGATTATAGTTTCTGTAAACTTTTTTTCGCGTACTTTCTTAGTAATATGTGAGTTATTGTTATACTATTTGTTTCATATTTAAATAAATTATTATATAATATATTATAAAAATTCCAAGATAATAATTTATTTTCAGAATGTTAAATAAATAAAATGAAATTAATATAGAAGTTAAAATAATTTTCTATGAAAACAAAATCTGAATTATATTTAATATGTGGTAGGATATTTTAATTGTAAAGTAATTATGATAAACGAAAAAATACCTTTTTAAAAAAATATATATATGGTGTTCTTTACAATGAACACCTTATTCCAAATGTATAATTATGTCCTATGAATATATAGTAGTAAATATATGCAAAGTAAAAAAGGCATGAAAAAAAAAATATTATTTATAATATTATACTAATTTTAAATACGAATGTGTAAATTTTCAAAATAACTCAGAATTAAATAAATAAAATGGCAATAATATAAAATGAAATAAATGTTTTTGTTCTAGAAAAAATAAAGTGAAAATTAGATATAAATTATTTTATATAAATTGTAATTTTATGTGTAAATGTATTATTTATAAATATTCATTACATTTTTATTTAAAGTAGAAAATAATTTTCTGTATTTTAAGAATCAGGATATGTTATATTTTTTTCCGGATATGATACAATTTTCATAATGTAATATGCATGTGCCTGTGTTTTTGTCTTTGTATTACTAAATAAAAATATATATAAATAAATATATTCTTTTTCTTAGAAGAAATAAGTAGTCAAAGGAATCTAAAAGAAGATTATTTTTAAAATATAAAAAAGTATAAATTATATGCTACGCAATTTTCAAATTTTCTACAGACAATATTTGTATAACATAATTATAACATTACATGTTTAATTCTAATGTTTTACATTATAAATTTTATTTAATAAAAAATAATTTTATACAATTATCATGGCTTCTTTTGTATTTACTAAATCTTTAGCGTATATCAAAATCATTTGTTGAGCAGGGGATATAATATAACTGTATACTTATAATATCTATTTTATTGCAATGATACATATTTCTTTGTCATGATAATTAAGCATAAAAGAAAATTCTCGCAGCAGAAATGATAAAAGATTTATTTTTTAAGTATTATTATATATATATATAATAAATATATTATGATAACTAAAATATTCGTTAACAATTATTTTTTAAAACCTTAGAATTTTACTTATGTATTACATGTAGTTTATTTTACTAGGTAACATATTACTAGAATGGCTTATTAGAAATAAGGATACAAATACCAATGATTATTATCTTACATTACAATAGTATATATCGCTTTTGATATAATAAATATAATTTTCATTATTGTTTATTACAACTAAAATTTTTCTTATTTAATATTACTAATGATTCTAACATAACATAATATAATAACAAAGAATGAGGAAAGATTATATCACAACATGAAGTATATAAATTAAATTAAACAGAATATGTTATATATCAATATTTATGTGTTTTTTACTTTTTATATATGGATATTTGGGTTCATGTTATTTTGATTTTCTAGATCTTTAATGTCTGAAGATATAATAGCTAAAGATCTTAAATTATTGGAAGGGGAAGTATAATTCAATTTCTTCAATAACATTTTTGTGTACTATTATTCTTTTATTTTTCATTAAAAGGAAAGAATAATACATAGTTTATAATAAAAACTTATATGTTTTCCTTTTACTTAAAGGGAACATCTCAGAAAAATTCAGGTTTAGAAGTATTCTGTGATAAAATTGCCGGTTATATTAAAAATGCATATACAAAACATGAAACATGCAAAAAAGGAAAGGAAAAAGAAATAGAATTCAAAATTTTGTTTTTATATTAAATAACGAAATAAATTGAATAATATTATAACGTATCTTTTTACGAATTTATACATATATTTCCATAATATCACAATTAACGTATTAATGGTACTTTTGAATTATATGAATTTGATATGAAAAACTTACAAAATATATTGTTACCTAGAACTATTTTATTTATTTACAATACATATTATTTAGTTTAATCCAAGATGAGAAACAAATTTTACTATGTTTTTATTAATTCGTCATTATAATACATTTACTGCTGCTAAATTTGTAGTGTACACTATTTTTTTTCCTTAAATTTTATAATTGTGCAATAATCAATATTTACTGTTACACATAAATAATTTTCATTTTTATTTTACTTTCGTTTTTGATATTGCATATATTTATGTATGTTTCTATGTTCAATTAAAAGATATATAATTGTAATATGCCTATATGACAATAATATATAATATATTTTGCTAATATATTTTGTGATTTTTTACATAGGAAAACATTTCTAACTTAAGTTCTCCATTCATTTTACTTTTTATATATGAAATATCTAGATGGACTAAATTTTCCCTGTGAATGCTTTTTTTTTTATTAAAATTTATGTATTAAAGTGTTATTCTGAATATCCTATTCTTCTGTAATTACAGTGTACATTTGTTTTTACATATACTTTTTTATTCTTGTATTAACCTAAAATATTTATTAGAAAATTATTATGCCTTTTAATAATATATATATTTTATTTGTCTATTATAATAATTCGTTCATATATCCAATTGTATTGCTTATTTCATAGTTAGTATTAAAATTTTTATTAGTTTATCTTCGTTTTTCAGGATATACTTAACGATTTACTTTTTATTTATTTATCCATAAATAAAGCATTTTATGCATTATTTATTTTTGGATGTATGAATTTCCTCAAATTCGAGAACATTGAAATCATCTGTATCACATTGTGGTATATTTCTTTTTTCATCATAATTATTTTGGTTATGGATATCCTCTATAAAATTATCTATGCACAATTCTTTATGTTTTATAATATCTTCTTTTATACATTCTTCTAAAACCATCATATGAATCTGTACCATCAATTTTTGTATAATATTTTTTCTTCTACAATGCTCATAATTAGTTTTTTCATTTTTTAATTCAATTTGACTTGTTATTGATGTGTTCTTATATTCATTTACATGATAGTTATTTTTTTCTCTATCTTGTACATATACCATTGACTTAAACCAGTCTTCTTTATTAAACATGTCTATAAAAGTTGTTTGTTTTGATATCCACTGTTTCCATATATCTTTTTGGCTTACTATTGAATGTGTTTCTTGTTCATTTAATATATTTTCTTGTAATTTATAATTTTTCTCTTTATACTTCTGCTGTTCGTTTCTCCATTTATTTTTCAAAATATGAAACCATTCTTTTTCTTTCCATTGTTCTAGAATATTCCTATGGTTTTCTATCCAATTATTCCATAAAATATCTTGTTTTTGTATATTTTCTACTGTTTTATCTTTATTTGTATTGTTTACAGTTAATTCGGAATCCGACAATTTTGAATAAGTATCGTTTTCTTCATTTATAAATCCACGTAGACATATTTCGAGAAAATCTACTTTATGTAATTTCCACTCATCCTTTTTATGCTCTTCTAATACTTCCATGTGCACTTCTATTAAGGTTGTCTTTTTCTTTTTTTTTTTCTTATGTATTGCTTGTTCATATCTTTTCATTTTTAATAATTTAATGTATACATCCTTTTCCACTATTTGTCCTACCAAATTAGGATCTTCCCATTCATGCACAGTTATGTTTGGAGATTCATATGTGTGTTTTTCAGGTATTTCGAATATTCTTTTTAAATCATGTTTTTTTCTTTTTCTTCTTCGACCAAGTAAGAATCCAAAGGGTGTATACTTGTTTGTGAGTAATTATAAATACATATATATAATATGAATATATTTTATAGTGGAAATATAATCATTAGGATTAATTATGAATGGATATTTATTTTTTTTAAAAAGTTATTTTATTTTACTTTATAAAGTTGGTAAAGCAATGTAAGAATTGCAAGAATTACTAAGAAAGTAGGTATAATATCCATTAAAGGTGGAATGCTTTCAGGTATAATTTTAGGATTATCATTTTTTCCCTTTTTTGTAAATGAGTTACTATTGAGATCCCTTCCTGGTCTTACACCAGGAATTTTACCTGTATCTGCATTTACATGAGGGGTTAAATGATTATGATCTCTGTTATTTTTTATTTGGAATGGAGAGGTATTGTGTTTTGGGTCATTCTGATCTACAGTTCTATGAAGTTTATCTTCTGTAACCACTACGCCCTTATCTGGTTTCTGTCCTGAAGGTTGAGTTATAATATTTGATAATTTTGATACTGGTTCATTTCTTATATCTTTAGGTTTTGAAGTTGTTTCACTAGATAATGATGTTTGTTTACCCTTATCATCAGTAGCTTTTGTAAATAAATAAATATTATAATTTCAATCTGAGTTTTTATATAATATATTTTCATTTTTTTTATTTAATACAAAAATATGAATATAATAATAAAATATAGTTAGCATTTTAACCTGTTTGTGTTGGAACTGAAACTCCTCCAGTATCACTTCCACTAAGTAGAGTAGGCGTTGGTGTAACTATTTGTTGAGGCTCTTTGAATAAAGAATAATGAAAGGATTATGTTTATTTGTTTTGTGATATACTGTATTTAGTTTTTCTATTGGATACGTATTCTTTTCTTTTCATTTATCTTACCTTTATTAGGTTCTGTTGCTTTAGGTTCACTTGCGACTTGTAAAAGGGGAGGTTCTTGAGAATTAGACTCACTAGGTGCTTGTTTTGTAGATGGTATAGATTCTTGTTTTGTACTTATTGTTGAAGTGGTAACTGAAGCTGGAGCGGCTGTTGTAGTTGTAGTTGTAACTGTAGTCGTAGTTGTACTCGTACTTGATGATATAAATGTTCCTGGCCCTTCAGCTGTAGTTACAGCTGGAGGTACAATTAGTACGGGAACTTGAGGTTGAAGTAATGATGAATCTGCAGGCGCAGTTGAAAGTACACTTTGATTAGGATGTGTAGTTGGAAGTGTGTCCGAAGATGTACTAGATTGTGGAGCTCTATCTAGGCCTTTTGCATCAGCTGCAGGAGGATGTGGATTTGAAGGTAAAGGTGAACCTGGATTTGCAGATGAATCTGAAGTTATTGTTAAACTGGGAGATGTAACTGGAGTTTGACTAGAAGTTTTGTTTTTAACTGTAGTTAGTGTTGAAGATAAAGATGTAGTTGCTGTTGGCGCATGTACAATCTGTATAGGAGGTGTTGGGATTGCATCCTTTAGAGGAGGTGGAGGAATTCCAACTTGTGTAGGAGCTTCGTCTCGTGTAATTGGGGGGTCATTTGTAGGCGGTTCACTTTTTATAGAAGTTGCTTCTTTTTTTTCACCCTCTTTGTTTAATGGAGAACCAGGATTTTCAGTTTTTACAGGAGTATCATGAACAGTAGAAGTACCATCTCTCTGTGTCTTAGACGATGAAGGTATTTGAGAATCAGGTGTATGAGACTTGGATTTTGGAGGTATATTTTCTTTAGCTTTTGTTTTTATACTTGTGCTATCTCCGTCTGTTTTAGAACTTCCACCTTTTCCTTGAGATTCTTGTTTAACCGTAGGTGATGTAGGGGAATATATGCTAATTGGTGGTGTTTTTTCTACTAGTTCTTTTTGATATCTTTTTGAGTTCGGGTTGTATATTTCACAATCCAATTTACTCCTATGATATGTCCCACGTGGATCATGTCCTCCAGGATGTTCTTTAGTACTAAAGTATTTGTTTACAGTTTGACTTTTAAATTTCTTAACATTTTCTAAATATTCAAGAGTGAACGATGTTCTTTGTGTGTCTATCCACATATTATATTGTTTACAAACACTATATTCTGGTTTCGCTTCTACAGCTGATCGGCGCTCATCTTTATCTTTACAAAATTGTATATGTTTTGATTTTAATTTTTGAAGATTTTGATTGCCTTTTTCTTTTAGTGGATAACACACATTTATAAATCCTTCATTTTTAAATAATTTATTAAAAAATTCATTTCTTTGGCTACGCCATTCACTATTCAATTTTTGCTTACCACGTTCATCCGTGTGACTTAATACAAGTGTCTTTTTCTCATATATTATTTTGCTTATTTTTTCGCACAGTTCTTCGTGCATTAAACCACAATTTTTGTGTCCATATGTATGAATAAGTTTTTTAATATCACCCCTGAGAATATCTAAAAATACTCCAATATGAACATCGCGTGTATGTGTAGTATACCCTAGACTGTCAACCATCCTAATTACTGAGTACTAATGAATCATTGAATAGCATTAATGACAATTAGGTGTAAATACAAGTTATATTAAACGAATAAAATAATATAATAATGTATTTTTTCTCAATTATAATTCCTATTTCTAATTATTCGTGTAAGTGTTCTACAATTTCATTTTTAAATTTAAATAGCTACATATGTATATATTCCTTAAAGGTCTATAAACATGTACTTTTGCATTAATCTCTAATATTTGAAAGGAATTTATACGAATTAATAATACATATAAATTAAAAAAATTAAATTATATATTAGAATTATTACGACTTAAAGGTGAAAATTGGTATTTCGCAGTTATATTTTTTCGTTTATAAATTTGTAATACATACATTATGACAGTGAATATATTTTTGTTGTGTGGATAAACCATAATAATGAATCTATATAAAATACTTTATTATATAACAAATAAAAATAGAAAAGCTATAAAAATAAGCACAAATGTAACAATATAAAGAATAAAAATAAAAAATATAATTATATCTTATATATATTATACATTTCTTTCTGCACCACATAATCGAGTAAAGTAAATTACCAGTTACATTAAAAAATGTATTTCATTATATATTCTTTCATATTACAATATAAATAAGTGATCTTGCTACAAGTTATAATAACTATTAAATTGTGTTTTCATGTACTAATTTTTAATAATACCTTATTTATTATATTTCTATAATTCAATTTCTAGGAAATAATTCCTTCAGAACATGGTATTTAGAGTTAAAATTATCTATTTATATTATATATTCCGTATAAATTATATGAACGAAAAAGACTAGAATAAAATAATATATCGAATCATTTATAAATAAAGTTTATTTTGGTTGTTAAAAAATAAAATATGGAAATAATTTTCATGGTATATATCTATAAAATAAATTTTTTTTTTTTTCTCCTTATATTTTTAACTGAATTTTCGTGTATGTATCCGGTTAAACAAATTCATTAATGATTTATGGAAATAATATATGTTATTATTATTTTAAAAGAAATTGTGTTTTTTGTTAATTTAATGAAAGAAAGGATAATGAAATACAGTAGTAAGTGTATTTAGATTAATGCCATTAAAAAAATTAGAATTAACTATTTTCAAAATTTATATTAATTTATATCACATTTTTTTTATTGAAATTTATTATTCTATCATATGTTGTTTGTAAATGCCATTATATACTGTTAATATATATTTGTAATTTATATTGACATAACAAATAAGGACAATACTATGTTTTAACGAATCACAGTTTTTCTTATGAAATTATAAGCATATATATTATATTGATATATAATATAAAAAAACCTATGTAATATGTAAAGAAGTTAATTATATATATAATTACTATATTTTAAATAAGTTAACAACAAAAATGTCCATAAAAAGAATTAAAAAGTTGAGATTTATGATATAAGAAAAGATAAAAATAAATATCATTTAGATGTTTCCAAATAATAAGATGTTCTTCTAACAACATACGGTTGTAGGGAAAATTAAAATAATTAATTCAATAGTAATATGGAGATAATTATTTATGTACCTAATTTATCATTTTCACTTTTTTTATTTTTAAATACCGTGTTGTGAATTTTAGAAAGTCATTTTTAATTATGGCACTTCATTAATAACTTAAATGTTAAGTCGGTAGTTTACAAATAATAATAAAAATATATGCTAAAAATTGTATATTTCTTCATTCTAATTATTTGATTTTTTTTTATTTTCCGCCAATATTTCCTTAAATATTTATATCCTTTTTTTTTATTTATTAAATTATTTTATAGAAGGATATTCATATTTTGTACAATTAAGGCGTAATATTATATTTTATGAGTTAAATCAACATCAAATATTACTTTAATAATGAGTTATATGTAATTCCTAATAAAACGTATAGTTACCTTAATATGTTTTTATAAATTCCGTTATGTGAAAAAGATAATATAATGCATTATTATATCTCTTTTAAACATTATATTTATAACGCAAATTCCTTTTTAACATTTTGTTCAATGTGTTATTATTGTTATAACGCATGCATTTATAAATTTCATTTATTGCCAATGATGCATTTATATTTTTTCGATTTATAAAGAAAAATTAGTCAACATTTTAATATTATATTAAATCTGCTTTATATATGATTTTTATATTGTGGAACTAGGTTTTTAATACCTTTTATTTTGTTAAGCATGTTACTTCGTTCTTGCAATACTGAATTTACAGAAAACACTATGAATAGTTTTTCATTTTCGTAATATATTTTTATATAATTTTATGTTATAATACAATAACATTTCTTGTTTTAGTATTTTATGATGTGCTTATTCTTTTAATTATTATAAAATTTTTTAACACAAATAACTTTGTATTTTTATAATATAGGGAAAATGTTTGGTTATGTATATTAAAAAAGGTAAAGAGCAAATTATTTTTTTTGTAATCGCAATATAAGTTCTCGTTTAATAAAATATAAAGCAATAACCTCGTAATAATCAAAGTTTTATAATCTGTTATAAAACGTGTTTTATTTACATAAGAATAATAAACTCCTAAATTTTATTTTTTATAAAAATCCAATTTATGGAAATACTCTGAAATTTTCATTTTTTTGTAACAAAATACGTAATTCATGATTAGCTATATTTAAAAATTTTTGTATATGATTAGTGAATTTATATTAAAGAATTTTGCGTATGTATACTTGTTCATTCTTAGCATTGTGATAAAATTATTTGTGAATAAAAAGCATGTTTTATTTGGAATAACGTAAGTTCTTAAAATGAAAAGAATAGAAAGCGAAATAAATATTCGTTTCTATGTTATTTTACAAATTTACAAATATGGCAACATTTGAGATCTAAGAATAAGTATATGTGTTCTTTATATATTATAAACACAAATTATTAAATATATATTTATTTATTTTACCTATATTTATGATATCCCCTAATTCTAGACATAAATAAATTGTAATATGGAAAGGAATTTATCTTCATGCTAAAGAATATAATAGATTATTTTTCTAATGGGGCCATTAAATGAAACATTCAACATAATAATGAAAACATTATTAACTAAGAGTACGCAAAGTATACTCTAATGTATAAGCATTTTATAATTAGAATTGTGAAACTATAATAAGAAAAATAATAGCATGCAAATGTAAGCATATATTTTTCGGTTACATTTTATTTAATTTTTATTTACTAAAAATTTTTATGTGTTTATCATAGTAGAGTTTAGAAAATATATACAACTGACAATAGCAATCTCATCCATAATGGTAATTTACATGAATTTTTCTTTTTCATGGACAGAAATTTTAAATTTAGAATTATTATCCGAATATTAACCTTGTTATATGTGGCTATTACTTCCTGTTGCGTGATACTGTAACAGGATAATCCATTTTATCATGAACATATTATAGGACTACTAAAGCACGATAACTATTATGAATTTTATGATAACACTCTACATGATGGTAAACGAGAAATTCACTATATACCCTACTTATTTTAAATAATTCGTAGTTCCTTTTATGTAATATATTCATTTTATGAAAGACGGATTCTCCAATATGATATATTTTACATTTTAAATTATCCCGTTCTCCAACCTTTTACTATAATGTGTTCAATTTCTAAAAATGGCTTAATTAAACCTGAAATAAAGCTTTTCATAAATTTATAATTTAAGTAGTCCCTAAATTCATGTTAATTTTTTCTAATTCACGTATTCTTATATGAGTATACGAAATTTTTCTTTTTAAAAAATATTACAAATATTTTATAGACATTTATTGCATCAGGATACAGGTCAATATAAACATTATATTATCAATAAAAGGAGATTCAATGACATTTTGTTTTGAGTTAAATTGACCCTCTTTATTATATAATCCCATATGTTGTGAAATATTTCATAGTAACTATAGTGTGCAAAATTAAATATTTGGACATTATATCTTATAATCAAAAAAAAGTTATATATTTTGAATAAAATTAGAAAATTCAATTAAGGGTTTGTAAAATTTTATTTTAATTTTTTCACTAAAATGTTCTTATAATTATTATTGCATCATAACTATATATATTAAATTATTCAATTTATATAATATCATTAGTAAACACATACATATCGACGGATGGTATATAATAGAATATATGAAAACTACGTATTGCATGAAAATTTATACTGATTTTAAAGCAAAAACAAATAAATATAAAAAAAAGCAATTATATAGAGATTATTATTACAATACGAATATGACAAGATCGATCAAAGATTTTTTTCTCTGGAATTAATGACAAACTTTAATATAAAATTAATTTATTATTCATAATACATGCAAAAATGCCTTGTATGTTCTTTAAAATAAAAAGCATAATTGGTTATTAAATTATATTTTTAAAGGGGGTATATCACAAATAAAAAAAGAATCTCTTATTATGAAATGGAATAAATATAAAAATTATTTTCTTTATAAAAACTGTATTTATTATATATATATAATTGATAAATAGAAATATATATCTAATAGAAAAATGTCCTTATACATAAATTATAATTATAATGAGGAAATGTGATAAATATAATAATTATAGTATTTCTTTAATGAGATAAAAAATTTTCAGTAATATACATTTAATATAAATTGAAAAACGTTAATTATATTGAATTTTTTCGAACCACTATATATATAAAATAAATGTGCATATATTTTGTGAATTTTATAGAAAAAATATATCTTAAAGAAAAACCTATATATATAAATAATAATAATATTTTATAATTTATAATTACATGGAATGTATACGAAATAGTATCAAGGCAAATGTCCGGTAAATATATATTTATATACCAAAATACTTTATTATCATATGTTATAATTTTTTCAATATATGACATTACTATAATAAATGTATCCTCTTTATATATATGTGTATATATATAATATTATTTATTTTTGTATTTTTATAATATAATAATATTTTATGCTACAAGTGTGAAAGTTGTATTGTGATATGTTTTTATTTTTTAATGTTTTAAAAATGACATATAACTTTAAATATATTTTTTAATAAATTATATTTCTAATAATTATATATTTTAAATTCATGTATAGTCATAAATGTAATAAAATTGAATAGTATATATATGTGGTAACTAATAGTTGTGACAGAAAAATATAGTAAATGTATATATTTTTTTATGGATATAATGGAGGCATAAAGGGAAGATCACGTACATTCATTATATGTAGAAAATTTTATTGGATAATATAATCATAATTAATGTATTTTTGGCATAAATGTTTATCATATAAAAAATGTATTATTATTTACTGTATTATATACATCTCTCGATATATATTTGTCTTAATTTTGTCGCAAAGTAATCGTCATAAAAAAGGATAATAAAATCATAATAAAATATTTTATATAAGTATAATATAAAATGTTTATTATTTATTTTTATATTAGTGATATAGTTTTATGTACTATGAAAATTGCATCTGAGCAATGATGAAAAGCTTTACGTTTTTTAAGCGATATACCATTCTATTAGGATACATCATAAATAAAAGCATAATATGTAATAACTATACTTAATATTAATATTATGAATATGTTTAATAATCAGAATTTTTTTGTTTTTGTAGTATATTAATTTAAAAATATTATTATAGTATAATGAAATTTTATAAAAATATTATTATAAAATATAATATGATATTTTTTTGAGAAATACCCACTTTATTGTTTTTTAAATTTTTAATATATATTATATTTTAAATATATAATAGTATTGCAGTTATATTTTTAATAAAAGTATTTATGCTATTTAAAGAAAACGCAATTTATTTTGTTAGATAAATAAAAAAATATATGTGATGTAACAATAAATTATGTGAATTAATTTTTAAAATATAAGAATTTATGTTTTAACAAAATTTCTATTAGAAATAATTCTAGTAATTGTAATTAGAATGACTACTAATGATGTGACAGCAGAAGAAAGGGTATATTAATAATTTTGTTATAATAAGTGTTTACACGATGTTACTTACATATTATATAAATACATAAATAAAATGAATAGTTTTATCAAAATAAGTATTTGGTGTTTTTATAAATATTAAAATTTTCATTTATTTTTAGTATGGATTTTTTAAAATGTTTAATTATTTTGCAACTAAGGAAAGTAGTGTTGTACAGTCATCTGAGAGTGAAAGTCACTGTGATTCTTTTTTAAGTGATCAAATTTTTACCCATATAATATCCCCAAAAGAATTTTGTAAAAAGTTTAAACGTTTGTATAATATAATTATAAACGCTAAAATACCAGGTAAAGAACATGAGGAATTTGATCAGAATGACTGTTCTTTCTTAAACTACTGGTTAAATGATAAATTAAGAGGTGTAACTGCCGATGCTACAATTTCTATCGAAAACTTTTACCAGAAATCGAAAGCAGCGGATGAAGAAAGTTTTAAGAGTACATTATTGGATAAGAAATTATATAATATTGAGAAACATGATTTGGAAAATATGAGAAAATTATATGACTTATATAATATTAAAAGTAATGTTAGTGAAGCAATTGCAAACGAAATGGGAAATGAGAAAAGTGTATCGTGCTTAACATATACCAAGGAATGTTTTGGAAAATATAAAGATGCCATAATTAACTGTCGTGAGGGTTGCTTTTATTTTTATAGTGTTCTGGCAGAGTTTAAAAATAAATACAAAGAAGAATTTTCTTATTACACTAATACATCAAATTATTGTAAATCTAAAGAATTATTCGATTTACCAGACTACGAAACTGTCATAAAAGAATATAAAACTGGACCATTTAAAAGGATTATAACACTTCCAGTTTTATTTCCGTTACTTGGAATGTTCTTTATGTTCATATTTTCCGATACGGTTAAGTATAATACATATTTTAATGTTTATATTGAATGTTAACTCTTAATATATTATATTAAGAAAAAGTTATTTTTATAGTACAAAAATATGCATATATTTAATTATTTTTTTTTATATTAGCTTACACCTTTTCGTCAAAAGGCTTTCGAAAAAATTAAAAGTACAAAAAATATGTTGCTTGGTGTACGAGAAAGAAGAAACTTATTATTATTATATACTTCAGATAATGACAGGAGTATTGAGGATCAGGAAGAGTATAGTATAAGTTATTATTGTGCATAATACTTTTAATTCTCTCATATGTAAGGTAATCAACATTATCAAGATTAATATTAATTTGATCTAAAATTCAATTGTGTTGTAATTATATTAGACGTAAAAGTCATATAAAGGATAATATCTATTATTAATTTGAGGATTACAAAATGATTTGTAAAAGTTAATGTAATAAATTATTATCATTTGAAATATCATTATTTAATTTTACATTCATGTTTAGATTTAGGGAACACAATTCAGTGATGATTATTATTAAAAAAATATGCTTGAATATTTATTTGAATTTATAAATGATACTTCATATATATTTATATGCTCGTATAAGCATATGTATGTTAGAAAATTTATTTTCAGTTTAGATAAATTATAATTATCTATATATATTTGTTTAACAAATAACATTATATGTGTCTTATTTATATGGAAAAATATATTTTATATAAGAAATAATATGCTATTTTGTAGGTAAAAATTTTACTATTTTAGTTGTATAAAGAAAATTGAAATTAATAAAATTATTTATGTGTAAGTTTACATTAATATTTTCATAAGTATATAATACGGGAAATAAAGAAAAATTGTACTTATTAAAATTTGGATAGCATTAAAAATTTATTTGCTATATGCTAACGGTGTAAAAATCGTGGAAAAGTAGTTAAAAATATAATACATAAAATTATATATAGGATTAAACATTACTTTTGTATTATGTAAGCACAGTTATGAAATACAAATATTAGAATAATATATATTTATTAAAGATATAACCTTGTTGATAGTATATGTACATATATATTAATTTTTTTTTTTTTTTTTGATACCTTTTACATGAATAATTTTTTAATATTTTCATGAAAACACAAGAAATTTTTATTTTCATTTTCTTTTCTTTTTGTGTAAACATAATTTTATGTTCTCCAAAGAAACGTGCCACTTACTATTTGTTACCTAATTAATGTTTTTTGGTTTTTTTAAATAATGAAATTTACATAGGCTGACATGATATCTAGTTTTGTGCATCACGAAATAACATATCCCGTGATTCATGTGAACTAGTGAAAAATCCTTCTATTTCTCCTTCATCTATACCACTTATACTATTTGTGGGGTTTTCACCTAGATTGCGAATCCAGGAACCTATGGGTGTATACTAGCACAAAAAAAAAAAAAAAATATACAATATATAATATATTTATTTATTATTTTTATACCCATAATACAAGTTATTTACAAGTCTATGCTATACTGGTTAATGTTTATTAAATATGTACTTACCCTATATAGAGCAGAAGGAGTTATTAAAACAGGCGCTATACCAAGAACTGATTGACCAACTTTTGTACCAATTTGGGAAGATTCAGATGTCACCTCTGATTCAGAATGAGTTCCAAGTCCTGGTACATCACGTCCAAGTGGGCCAACTTCAGTATCTTGCTCACTTTTTAATGTATGTTGCATAGCAGCACGTCTTTCAGCGGCTTGAGCATCAGCTCGTTCACGTGCAATTTTTTCATGACATGGTAACTTGGATAAAACATTATCAGGCTTATAAGGCATGGATTTATTATAAAAATCTGGAAAATTATTTTTAGGAGGTGAGCAATCTTTTTCAAAGTATTCATACAGTGACTTGTTTTCTTCAATTTTTTTATAATAGTCTCATTTATCATCAATGCTTTTAGCCAAGCCAAAAAGGATATCATGATCAACATAATAATCGTACAATTTTTTTCGTTTATCCCAATCATTGTGATTAACAATATCGAAATTAGGTTTAAATTTTAAGTAGTATGGTTCATTTATTCTTCTGTAATCAAAATAAGTCCATTTTAACTGGAGAGCACTAAAACCAGCACTAATTTTATTAGTACTATTAGCACAATAAATATGAGTTAACATGCCATATAACCAATAATTAAAAAGTGTGGAAACAATGTCTAGTGAAATTTCATCGTGCAATAATTTACAATATTCTAAATATCTTAAATATTTTTTACAAATTTTTATCATTTAATCTTTCGGATTATGAACATGTATATCATTACATTGATTATCATATTTAGATAAATCCAGAGAATCGCTGTTCAGGGTCTCATAAAATTGATCTGAGAATAAATCCTTTGACGATTTGCTGAAAAGTTTCTATATAAAATTTAAATAATAGGAATACATGAATGTTGGTCTTGTATACAATTTTATATTTCTTCTTATGCAAATCATTATATTAAAATAAATTGGAACATATAAAAATTCATCAGAATAAATTAAAATGTAAATTACATAAAAATCTGTAAAGTTAACTTACGATGACATTATATAAAATAAATTAAAATATTATATAGTTTGAAGCTTCGAGTATTTATATATCATGTGTATTATCGTTTATAATTAAAAGAAATTTCGCTTTAGTAATAGAAATTTTAGCGTGCGGAGGGGACAACTAATAGAAGTTTTTGTATACGAATACAAATGGTAGAATAAAGTGTGTTTAATATATGTGTTTTAGTGTTAAAATAAAATTATATTATGAAAGAATTTGTATAATTAATTGAAAAGTATGTATAATATAAATGGAAACATATTTAAAGTAAAAAATGATTTTCTATTTATAATAAAAATAAACTATTACTTTATTAGCCGTAAAAATAAATTCAAATCAATGTAATTAATTATGTACATATTTATTATAAAATTTAAAAATGGTAAATATACATTTAGTGATAAAAACTGTAATTTATTACTTAAATGTGACAAATAATTGGATTATTATATAGCTACTGCTTATGGGCTATATACCTATAAATGTTAATAAGAATAATACATTCTTTTGGATAATAAAGAGGGAATGTTCTTTTTGAATTATGCACACATAACTAAGAAATAATTATATTTGAATAAAACATATTTATAGAATGCTTAACTTTTATAATGTCTATACTTGTATATTTAAATTATTTTTCGTCACGATTAAAAAATGTATTCATTAATTGTCGAACTTACTAATACCGAAAAATATATATATGTAATATGATAAAAGGAATTTTTGTACATTAAACATGAAAAAAAGTATATAGATATATTATAAATTTTGTATATAATATAAATTTGTTTTACTGATCTTTCAATTTTATTCTATTTTAATGATAGTTGAATGCATTTTGAAATTAGTTAAAATTGTAAAAGAAATATAATAAATTGTTGCTATTATTTGTATGCAATAATTATGCATATCTTAATACTATTTATTATAATTCTAATAATGTACAATATTCTTAATTTTTTTGTTCGAATAACACAGAAAAAAATATTTGTAAAGTATAAAATCATTATAACAGAAATATATATAAAGAAATATATATAAAAACTGTTATATTCTGCTTATACACAATATTAAATAAGTTATATATTATACTCAAGTTTAAATTGTACTGCGTTCTATATTTTAGTAATAGTCAATTGTTTAATAACAAAATACGCCTATAACATAAAAATTTAATCGTGTTTTTTTTTATAATTCTGATGTATATAAATAGTATTACATTATATAACCCATAAAGTAAAAATATATGTGCCCTAAAAAGTGCGAAGATGCTTACTTATTAATAATTTTATTTTATTTCATAAAATGGAATAAATGTAATGAATTGTGATTAAGAAAAATACGGTTAATTTAATTTATTACTGTTTTGTAATATTGTTAAATGAATAAATAAATATATATGTATATTTTACTGTGAATCCATACCTTTGTTATTTATTATGAATAAAAGAACTATATATTTATATTTTTTATAGCATTAAATAAGTTTATTTTACTATAATGTATTAAACAACTATTAATAACTTATCAATACACTTAGACATATAATACGAAATTGTTTTTTTTAAGTTTATATTTTTATCGATATATATGGCAGTGACCAGGATTAAATATATATTAATAAATGAATATAATATTTAAGTAAAATAGAAGTTTATTTTTTTAATATTTAAATAGCTGATTCGAATTTTATTTTGTAGTTAAGTATTTTTATTTTATATTATATACAATTTTTAATGTTGTTTCAAATGTTTAGGTATTAGAGTAAATATTATAATATTAATATAATTTAGTTTTGTATCATTAATTTGCTTCTAATAAAAAATAAAAAATGTTACATTATTATGTAAATAGTCCATAATTTACTTTCTATGTTTTTCGAAAAGAAATTTCATTTTCTTATTTATCATTAAATTTTCATTGGCTCGTTTTCACTATGAACTCAATTCGCCATTATTGCATTAATTACGTATATATTTAAAAATAGAATCATTATATTTTTTATATTATTAGAAATATTCGACATAGATTTAGTAGCAAAAATATTAACACATTTAGTATTTGAAGAATTTATTATATCTGTAATAACATACAAACAATTCTTACATTATTGTACTTTTATTACATTTCTGAAAATATGTCTTAATTTATATTATTTCTGTCTTCAGTTCTCTAAATTGGCGAAGAATTTATTTATTATATTACATCATATTTTAATATTACAATTTAAAAAATATGTATTTACCCTCTAGAATATAACCCATTTTGATATTTTTTAATTTTTTCTTTAAGGGTAAATACACCTTTCTGAAGTATATATTTTTTTTTAAGCATTCATCTAAGTCATTTGTATTGTAAGCAAGTTTAAAATATTTAATGTGATACAGAATGATAGGATATACTTGATCTTTCATTTTCAGAATCGTCATACAATTCAGACTCTATTTCTTCGTTCATGTTTTCATCTACTTCAACTTTCATTTTTGTACATCCACGTAACAAACTTCTCAAAGGGCTAAACTAATGTAAAAATAAAAAAGAAATTATAAAATATATATACCTTTTAAAACACAATTGTTAATGTAATGACTTATAGTGAATGTACTTTAATGTGAATATTCTAATTATATATTTAATTTACTCTAAATATAAGAACTAGAATTAGGGATAATCCCAAAATGATAATTCCTGAGGATAGAATATTATTTATCCTTTGAATGTTTGAAGCTTTAATTTTTAAAATTTCAATATAATTTTTATTATAACATCCTTTTTCAGGGTCTTTAGTTTTAAATTTTTCTAGGGAAATGGAGTTCATTAGACTATCCCAATTTGTCGAAATGGTTATATCATCTATACTTATAGAATCTAACTCGGTATCACAAATAAAATCGGATGATTCTAAAAAATTGCTATATTTTTCTATTATACCCATAAAATTATTTTCAATTTTAATATATAAATTGTCATTTGGATTGATATATTTGGTAATTTTCTCCCATTTTTCACCTAGGTATTTCTTATAATCATCTGAAAACGATGAAATAAAATTTTTATCTATTTTTAAATCCTGTAAATGCTTTAGTATACATCTTCTGCGTATTGAATCTAAGTCTGTTTTTCCTTTACATTTATTCTTATCACTTATTTCAGGAACATCTTCCCATTTACGTTCAATTTGAGCTATTACATTATTCAGGTTACCTTTGGAAAATTCACCTGATAATTTAATAATAGAATATAATAGATCAAAGTAGTAATTGATGTTTCTACAACACGTACTTTCCTGTTCTGTAGTATATGCATCTGGAATTTCATTATAAATTTTTTTAAATTGTTCATTAATTGTGGATATTATTTCTTCAGAATGATTACCCGATATAT
Organism: Plasmodium ovale wallikeri; assembly: GCA_900088485.1. Lineage (NCBI taxonomy): Eukaryota > Apicomplexa > Aconoidasida > Haemosporida > Plasmodiidae > Plasmodium > Plasmodium ovale. Next base: position 35,791 of record FLRD01000284.1, read on the forward strand.
TTGTTTGAATTTTGTGAATGTGATTCTTAAAGTTATTTTCTTTATATAAAGTCTGAATGAACAAATTCGAACCCAAATATGTTTCATCGAAAACCTATATTTATAGATAATATTCAAAAAAAATACATATAAATGTACACAAATTAATTTTTCCGTATCGTAATAAAAAAAAATAGTGATATATTTATATTAGGTATGAAATAAACATAATAAAAAATATGAAAAAATACCCTAGACATTTCTGATTGCACCATTATTTTTTCATATTTAAATCATAAGCATGTTTACTTTATTTATTTAAAAATTACATTTATATAGTAAGTAATGAAGACTAATTGTTAGTATAAATTGAATGTTTTTTTATTTACTTTTAAATTTAAATTAATATATTCTGAAAAATATATGCGTTAATTATAATTTGATTATTTATTACATCAATTTGATTATTTATAAAATATATTATTATGCACCATAATAAGGAAAATAGTACTATATATCATTTAATAAAGGAATAATATAAAAAGAAAAAAATGTTGTATATTAATTTTATATTCGAACATTCCCTTACGAATACTGATATATTTTTTTTAAAATAGGGAAAAATATTATAAATAGTTTTATAAATATAATATATAGATTTAGCCATTAATATTTTATTCTTTTTATTTAAGCGTTTTTTATTAAAGAGATAATTTATTTTTATTTAATAATGTTTACATGATATAACTAGTAAATTACAATACAGTAATTACGGCATTCTATTTGGTTACTTTTATTATTCATAATATCATTCTACTTTAGTTAAAACGGGAACTTATCAATATTATACATTTTTTTATAGAATATAAATGTATAAAAAAAAATACCTTAATATATTATAAAAAATAATATTTGGATTATTTATGAATTAAAAAATATATCATTGATGTACATCCTTATTAAGAATCATTGAAAATTTTCAAAAGATTATATTTATTATTTTTGCTTTATGTACGTTTACCTCTCCCTTACATCTTTTAGAAATAACATTTTATTTTTATATATGAATTCTAGTATTATGTATAGGCACATATCAAGTGTTCGCTCTATTAAAAATGAAAAATATATGCACATTAACTATCATTAATTGTATTACAATATCTTATAATTGCTATATTGTAATGTATAATTTTTAGAAATTTCAAATATTCTAAAAGACTTTTGTTTCATGATTAGGAAAAATAGTCAAAAATATTAGAAATATGCACAAAAAAATGTGATATATATTAGCTTTTAATAAAGAAATATAAGGTTTTCTATTTAATTTTATTTTTATATTATGTATGCAAAAAGACATTTCTACTTTAAGAGTTTTTTTTATTCCTTATAAGTTTTAGGGAAATGTATATTAAACTATATATGTGAAATTATTCCCGTTAGTAATTATATTGGAATAAATAATTGATGATTAGTTTTAATTTTTAAATAAGTTTAAAATATTAAAATTTTATAATTTATCATTTAGGAAAATAATATAAATCAAACTTATAAAGAATAAAACATAGAAAGTAATACATTTAAAATATATAAGTATTTTATTTTAAAAACAAACTATTTTTTTATAAATATATCTAATCAAGTTTTCCTTTAATTTAGTAATAATGTACACATACAATAAATTTTGTTTATTTATTAAAACATATGAAGTTGAATTTTACTAATATATATAATTTTTCATTTTTGAATATTATATTATTTCTCAATTTTCATAATGAAACATTTTATGTATTATGTGCTGTTTACTTAGGATTTTTTCAATGAGGTATATACAATTTTTTATGTACATTATATATATATATACATTTTTTAATATAAAATATTAAAAATATTTAACTAAAACTGTTGCAATAATAGATTATTATCAACAATATAATGTAGTAAGAAGTATGTTGTTTTTAATGTACCTATTTTCTAGTTAACATATCATATATGGGCGTTATTTAAAATAATTATTGATTTATTTTGCATTATTAGTACATATGGAAAAATAATTATATGAATAAATAAAAGTATATTATAACATGTTATGCTTATTCCATTTTTCATGAATACTGATTATATTTGTATCATTTAATGCATTGTATATGAATACATTGTAATTTATATATTTTTATAATAATCTTATTTAACTATTTATATAAAAATGGAATTAGCTGCATACACGGTTCCTATAAAATTATAAATATATATGGATTCAGCATACATGATATAAACTACTTTTATTTTGTTATTTTATATAATTTTGCAGATGATATTTAAAAATCATTTTTTATTAAAGAAAATTGAAGATTATATTTTCTGAGATATTTAATTTCTTCTGAGATGGTATGTTATGTGATCAATGTTATGTTGGATATGTTAATTCAAATTACACAAACTATTTTCTGATAATTCCTCTTTTCCTTGATTGTTAATATCCTGCCATGATTTCTTTTTCTTTCGTATATAACACTTTATCCATGATTCCATTGGTGTAAACTATTATATATATGAAAAATTAGTTAATTAATTAACATATGAATATTACCAACTTAATATTCTTATTTATAGATAGAAATTATGGTAATTAGAAAATATTTATATAGGACATTTTTTTTGTTATCTTATATAAAATAATGCAAATGAGGACAAAACTAAATATAGAAAAACATACAGACAGTGGAATGACAGATGATATGGTACCATGGCCATTACAGTTATCGGGAATCAATTCTGATTGAAATGAATTATCAAAACCTTCAGTACTTGTACTGCACCAACTATTATCATGAAATTCTTTTTCTATTTGTTCCAATGGTTCATTTATATATTTCATCCATAATTTCTTCTTGGCTTCACATTTACCTCCATAAGTGTAAAAATATTTCATATAATCTATCCATTCTTGTAGGAATGTACAATAAAGTTCTTTATTTGTATCACCTGTATTAGCGTTATATGCATCTCTGGCATTTCCGTAGTTTTCTGTAATGAGAAAGGCAATACTTTTTAAAATTGGATCATTGCAATCCAAAATACCTGTTTTAATTACTTTATCTGCATGTTTAAAATTACCATCCTTAAGAAAAATCTTTTGGTAGTATTCCTTTATCCTTGGTATTGTTAATTGCTAAAGGATAAAAAAATATATATATACGTATATATATTTAAAATAAAATTTAGTAAGCAAAACATTATAACATTCATATATAATATTATAATGGCTATGTATAATAACATTTCATTATAATACTGGTGCCATTTTCATAGATATTCTATAAAATTTAAGCATGCATATTGGACAAAATAATACATATTAGTATATTTGCATTTATGTAAGAAAAAACTTTTTAAATGTTTTCATAAAGAAAAACATATTCGAATATAGATAAGTTTAATTAAAACGATAAATATAATGAATAAAAAGAAAATACCAGAATAAAATATATTCATAAATTATATATTATTAATATATATGTATGTATGAATAATAATAAGAATGTTACTGAATAATCTTTATTTCCATATATATCCCATATTTTTTTTATTAAATTATTATTAACATTCACATATGAAAAAAAGTTTTATACATTTTTTCGGTTGTTTTAGAATTTATTTTTGTCTTACTACATAAAGAGAGAAACAATAAAAGATAGCTTTTAATAAAAATAATGTAAAATTTCATTTGCATTAATAACAGAATATATTATGATAGTACATATTATTATGAAATTTGGCAAACATTCATTAATTGTCATGTTCTATTACTTGGGATTATAATATTTTTGTTTTGTTAATTAAATAACTGTTTGTGAAGGAACAAGATAGTGACTACTTTATAAGATAATTACGATATTTAATATATTAATATGCCCACTTTTATATAAAATTGAAAATAATGGTCTTCCTGTCATTTATATATAAGTTTCGTTATCTCTCAAATTAAGGATCTCAAGCATTTATTTATAATTATAATATTCGAAAATCATAATTGATATAGTTAAAATTTTGTGCATATATCGAGTAATTTTTCTAAGGTAAATACAAGGAAATAATAATTATATTATAAATATAGTTACTCAAAATTGTAAAAATGGAATTGTTACTATAATCAAGAATGAATTACATAAGAAAAAGAGAAAAGGTACTCTACGATGTATATATTCTGTATGTTCATAAAATTTTTTATATTGTTGTTAATGCAATAAGTAAAAATAAAAACGCATTAAAAATAATATATCATAAATATGAAAAAAATTTCTTTGTTTCTACTATTATTATTATGTTTATATTTATTTATATTATTATATTGTAATATAGATATTTTTTAGATTATATAAATAAATAATTTCAATTAGGTGATATACAAGAAATATATAGCGTATTATATTTCCATATCTCAATACAACGATTATAATTTTTAATATATGAATATTATTGTAATGTAATTTTACATATTATCACATTACTCTTATTTCTTACATTTAATAATGTTACAAATATATTTACATTATAATATATAATTATAAGATAAATACATTCTTTATATGTTTACTTTTAACACAAAGCATAAATAAAAAATATAATTCATTTATTCTATTTTATCATAGCAGAAACAATTTTATTTTGTCATTATTATTAATTATTTAATATTGTATAAATATAACAGGTTTTAATATAAAATAGAAGAAAAATTAGATCCTAGTTTAAATTATAAATTATTTAAAATAAAAAATTAAATTAAGTAATAAAAGTGTACAATTCTTGATTTTTATCATAGTAAAATAAAGTCATAGGAACTTTTTGCTGTGCGTATAACAGAAATATACTTAAAAATTATAAATATATATATATGTTATATGTTCCATAAAATGTATAGCATATTCACATTTTATTACACAATATTTAAGTTATATTTCTTAAATATTATAAAAATTATCAACATAATTTAATGATATTTTCTAATTATGTATATTTTTATATATCGTTTATGTTTATTCTATTTAATATGAATTTTTTTTGTATGTCAATTTCATTTGAGAAATTGTGAAAAGTAATATTAAATAATTCTTATGTATTTTGTAAATGTGAATTTGGAAAAATATATTTTAAATATATTATTATTTAAATAACATAGAAGTGTTATAATATTTTAAATATATAACAAACATCGTAAACAGAAGTGTTTTTGTAAAAACTTGAATCATTATTATTATTATTTATAAATGAAAAAATATCTCTATTATATATTATACAAAAAAAAAGCATTTTGTTATCCTTTATAATGTGAAGTGTATGCTACACGAAGATTATTATACCTAAAAAAAATTGTAGAAATATTTTACAAATGTAAGAAAAGAGCAATACAATATTGTACTTGTATTTTCTTTTTTTTCGTAATATATGAGATAGCAATGGTTACTTAAAAAAAAATGTATGACAAAAATACATAATTTCAAAATGCATCTATCTGTATATATTTCAATTCTGTATATTTTTTAATTTCCTTTGTATAATTTTGTATTTGGATAATATTTCTGAAATAATTTGTTGTGTTATTTAGATGTGTCAAGCTGTAATATTTATTGTGCTCACCATTGTTTGACTTTCTTGTCCAATATATTTTTATGGTTAAATTGCATGCACTTCAAAATCCTATTTCTTTTTGATGATCTTTGGTAGAATATGTATCCCTGAATGAAACATGCATAATTAATTAAACATATTTATTGGCTTTATATACTTTATTTTTTTTGTTTACAAAAAATTGATTTTGGGAAATGAACTTTTTGATGGTTTGTGTATTGTTAATTTTTTTTCTTCAGCGTATCTTTTTTTGTTTAGTATTTTATTTATTATTACATTGTGTTTAAAAAATTATACATATTTATTACATATATTATGGTATTCATTAAAGCATAAATGTGCATAATTTAAGGGTTAATATTAATTATTATTATTTTTTTGCCTATTAATAAGTAATCATGCTTGAATTAAATATACCATATAGGATATATGCATATTTTGTTTAAATATATAATATTAAAGCAATTACACTATATAAATGTAATGGAATATGTAGAATAAAGGGGGAAATAATTATAACATGTAGACTTAAATATATATTAAAATAAATTAATAATATATTTATTACTAAATTAAACATTGTACATTAATGGGTTACAATAATCTAATCAATTATAGATAAAGAATGAAATTCATTTCTGTACTATGTGTTCATAAAAATTAGTATTCTCATAATAATAGGAAATATATTATATTAACAATTTCAATATTTTGGTATTAATTTATTTTTAGATTAATTTTACATTTTTTTTTTTGTTAACATCTTCATTTATAACCCTTGTTTATTATTCCAATATTTTTTCTTTTTTGTTTAAGGTTAATTGTACATGCGCTAAATATAAGCGAGTAATAATATTAGCAATCTTAACTGAATTAATGCTGTTCATAATTTTCTAATAATAAAATTTAAATGGGTTGATATGATATATAGTTTGTTGAGTTGTCAGAAAACATATCACCTGATTCTTGTGTATAAGATGAAAATTCATCCATGTCACTTACACCATTGGAATCGTATCCACCAATCTTGCGAACCCAGGAACCTACGGGTGTATACTAGTATATAAAATAAAAAAGATATCATATATAATATATTTATTTATTATTTTTGTACATGTAATATATGCTATTTACAAGTGCATGCTATATTGATATATGTTTATGAAATATAAACTTTATATAGAGCAGTAGCAGTTAACACAACTGGAGCTATACCCAGAACTGAATGACCAACTTTTGTTCCAATTTCGGAAGATTCAGGTGTTGTATCAGTAATATGAAAACCATCTGGAATTCCTGTTAGCTCAGGACCATGTTCACGAGATCTATGCCCTAGTTCTTGTTCTGAAAGACTATGTTCAGCACTAGTTTTTGCAGTAGCTTGATTCTTATCCATTTCATCGCGACAATGTAATTGAGATAACAGTATATCAGGGTTATATATTTTGCAGTCTTGATAAAATTTGGGACATTCTGTTGGTTTGGAGGAACGATGATGCTCAAAGTATTTATATAATTCTTCTTTTTTTTTAATATATTCGTAAAAATCATTGCATTTTTCAGTATAAGTAGTAATCATTCCTTTAATCGTATCATAATCGACACAATACTCGTAAAATTCCTTTCTTTTTCCCCAATCTTCGTCCTTGTAAACATCGATTTCATACTTACATTTTTCTTTGCAAGATGTGTTTTTTATTATATATTGATTAGGATAGCTCCATATATACTGGAAGTTGGCAAAAGCAATGTGTGAATCATATTTAGCACCAAAAATATTATTTAAATTATGATATATCCAATAATTTAAAAGCAAGCAAACGTCATATCCAGGTTCTTCAACAACCCATATGTTAGATGTTTCCAAATATCGTTAAAATTTTTTACATATTGTTTTTACATCGTCAATTTTTCCTTTCACTATTATTTTTTCACACTATTGTATATAATTTGATAAATCTTGACAATTTTTTTGCACACCCTTATAAAATTGCACTGAGGGTAATGTACTTAAATACTGCTCGGCAAATCCCTGTATACATAGTAAATAATATATATATATATATAAATAATGTTTTTTTCTTCAAATTCTCTTAATATTTTTTTTCAAAAATAGCATATTAAAATAAAAGAGAATATTTTATAATTCACAAAAATAGAAGACTATGTAAATTACTTCAGGTCCTTCAAAACTTCCACCTTCCATGATATACAATAAATGAAATTACCAAAAGTTCGATACATAAATTTTTGTATATCTTATGTTTTAAAATTTTAAGAACTAATAACAGATTTTTACTATGACAGACACTTTAGTGATTGTTTGAATTTATAAATAACTTTGTTAGATTATTATTAGAATAAGTGGTGTACGGTATATTTCATATGTATGCTTTACTGTTCATATAAAATTCCATTACAAAAAAATTTATAGATGAATTAAATAAAAAGCATGTAAAGAATAAAGAGAAGGAAGTATTTTATTTTAAAAAACGAAATATAGAATTAATAAAAATAAATTATTATTTCTATAGTTGGAAAAAGTAATTCAAAGGAATGTAATTAATTATGTACATATTTATATTCATATTTTAATAAGTAAATAACACAGATAATGACGAAAAATCAAATTTATTACACAAATTTGATATAACATTCGATCTTCATTTACATCATATTTATGATGTTTATGCGTATAAATGATAATAACAATAATATATAATTTTTGGATACAAGAGGGAGTATATTATTTTAAAAATCTGAATACATAATTAAGAATAAATATATTGGAATAGAATATTATTGCTAGAGACTTAAAGTTGATTAGAATGTATATATATATTATATATTTTATTTACACTGAAATTTTAAATTTACACAGTGCTTGTACTAGAAGTGATAAAACATTTTCATGTTTCTTTTCTATGTCTGTATTTTTCTAGATGAATATTTTGTTTAAAGGTATATAATTATTTATTTTTCTTAAGTATATTGTAGTTTGAAATGATTTATGTGTATATGATGAATAAAATTACAAAAATTATATATATATCATCAATTAAAATAGAAGAAACAACAATACTTTTTTGTTTTCATGGATAATGTGGAGATATATAAATTGGATAACATTGTAATTAAGATATTTACACAATATGTGAAAAAATATAGTTATAATTATAATTTAAATGAATACTATATATTAATTTTTTAATATCTTTTTGTTTTTATTTTTCATAATGATACCCTTATAAAATGCTTTTTTGTAATAATGATAATATACTTTATATCGATATAACCTATATTGCGAATTACTTTTATTTAATGTAATTATGAAGTTTTAAATATTATGACAATAAAAGTGTGAACTAAAAGAAATTCTTTATTTTTTATAAATGGATGTATTCTTACGTTAAGCAGTGTTATAAATCTAAGAATAATGTATAAAGACTATATAAAATATGAACCTTACTTATACGATTAATGTATGAAAATTTTTTAGTTATGTATGGTTTAATGCAATTATATATTAGGTTATTAATAAAAATTTTTTATTGTTTTCTTTTAAAAAATATTTTAACTTTTTTTTAAATACTCGTATAGTTGTTTTCGTTTATGCAGATATATGTTATACACTATATATATATGGTATTTAACTGAATGCTAAATAACTATATTATTTTCCTTCAAAAGTTATTTCATTCTAGGAATAATATTAAATAGAAAAATATTCTTAATATGTTATTTAACTATATTAACATATTTATCTCATTGAAGTATTCATAATTCAAAAAATACTATATTACGCATAAAGACGCATGATCAAAATACAGGGCCTTGTCCTAAATGGTCAAATAATAGTATGGTATATTATTAAATTTCAGTATAATATATATTTATTGAATGCTATTTAGATATTCTATTATTACTCACATAATATATTATCTTCTTTCATGAAAAAAATTTTTACTGCTTTTATATATTTTAATTCATTCTTTTATTTATAGTATGCGTTTTTGGATAATATTGATGAATATGAACCTATATTAGAAAATGCTGAGAAAATAACTGCGGTTAAAGAGGTATCTATTGATGAAATAAGATTTGAGGAATATCTAATAATTGATGATGAGTACCCATGTCCTGATGTTAAAACATTCAGCTGTGAAACATTATTAAATGATGATATTTCATCTCAATACCGATCTCCACATATAATTTGTGAGCAATTTAAATTTATGTATCATTCAGTAATTACTATGAAAGATAGATCACATAAAAAAGAAGTTAAGGAAAATGATTATCTTTTTTTGAACTATTGGTTAAATGATAAATTAAGTACTAACAGCCTTAAATCCTCTTTTTCTGTTAAAGACTTCTATAAAAAATTGCAAGAAATGGATAAAATTTATTTCAGCAATAATTCACTGGAGGAAAAATTGAACAATATTGAAAGTTATCATTTGGAAAATATGAAAATATTATTGGATTTATATAAATTAAAGAATAAAATTTATAGAATAATATCAGAAGGTGAATTAACAAATAAAAATAGTTCATGGTTAGAGCACAAAAATGAACGTAATAAAAAATACAAGGAAGGTATAATTAAATGTCATGATGGTTGCAATGATTTTCATAATGCTCTAAAACAGTTTAAGTGTATATATGAATATTCTATGAATTTAGAATATCGTCCTCAAGATCATTCCCAATATAAAGAATTATTCGAATTACCAGATCACTATTCTGTAATAAAAGAGTACAGTAAAGAAAAATTAAAAAGTATTACAACAGTGTCATTTTTAGTTCCAGTGTTTGGCTTGTTTTTCATGTTAATATCTTCTAATATGGTTAATAAAACAACATATATATTTATTGTTATTGAATAGCAATTTTTAGTATTTATATTAGTTAATAATTATTTTCATAATGTATTACATGTATATATATATTAATGTTATATATTTCTTTATCTCAGTTTTTACCAATTCAGAATTTTCTGCTTGAAAAAATAAAAAATACAAAAAATAAATTGTTCACTGTAGAAGAAAGAGAAAACGAATTATTATCATATACTTCCTACAATAATAATAGAATTAATGATGAGGAGGATTATAATATAGGCTATTATTCTGTAAGGAATTTATAATTCTATTATATTGAAGACAACTTATTCAAAATTTAATAAAAAGTATAATTCAATTGAGATGTAATTATGTTAGAATTATAAGTCACAAAAATGATAGTATTGTTTATATAAAAAAATATAATCGAAGAAAGAAATGCAATATTATGTTGTAAAAAATTATTAATCTTTTATGTTATAAAAATAATTTAAATTATGAAATTTAATTCTCTAAACGATTATATTTACCTATTAATAAGTATATAAAACAGAAAATGTCTAAAAAATAATTTTATTCGTAATATTTGAATTCAGATATATATTTATTAACTTTATACTAAAAGTAAACAATTATATAAATGATAATATAATTATAATATATAAAATTAGATATATAGAAGAAAGCATTATTTTATAGTTATACACCTATAATTAAAAAATTAAAATATTGAAATAATATGTTTTTATAAATGATATACCCTAAACAAGATTGTATGAATATATATATATTAAGTTTTTCTTTTTATAATATTTAAATAATGCGTTTACTAAATTTTATCCATTTCTAGTACATAAAAACAAAAAATATTAAATTAGAATAAAGAGATTGTATTAAACGTTTACGTAAAAGAAATCATTTACATTATAGCTTCTAAACATGATATAATATGATATTAATGTTGTAGCAATAAAATATATATTTTATGGGATTATTTATTAATTAAAAAGAAGAAAAAATGATAATCTTTATAATTTCTATTTAAGTAAGAGTGTGTGTAAGATATGATATAAAAAAATATATATTCAGTAATATTATATATAATAGTATTTTTTAATATTTATATATTTTTTAATTAGATGAATTCTAATTACACTTTCTTTAGATTAATTTAGTCTTATCAAAGGAGGATTCTTTTTTTTAATATATAGTTTTTACATTAAAAATATAGTAAAATTGCTTCTATAAAATAGAATTGGGTAGTTTGGAAAAATTTATTTAATTTGATAAAGACCCTTGAAATATATGAATATTTTAATTTATTCATGGTTTCTTCTCATAAAATTAATATATACTGTTTTCTGAAAAATTCCATTTAAAAAATAATTTTTATATAATTTCTTATTTAAGTATTATGTTTTTGCTATTACTATAATATATATAAATGTAATTTTTTTGTCCATTTCATTAATTATGCTAGGGAATACGTGAAAATAATTTTCTGTAGATGATAATAATTTTTAATACTTTCTTTTTATGTGAAAAAAAAAATTATTTTCTTAGCATTCATTACTTTGTATAAATGTAAGTATTCACATGTATATCTATGCGAATTATGTATTACGACTTCTACTTGTTCAACTTATTTTAATTATTTTATTCCTTTTTGATATAAATTTAATGTATACATCAACATTATATTGTATAACTTAAAATATGAAATGAATTATTGTCTGTTTTAAATATATGATTTTGAATTTATCCCATATACATTTATTAGAGAATGTCACATGTATATATATTTTTTTTGAACTTCAACATGTTGACATATACATTTTAGTACATTATTTCCATATTTTATATATTACATCTTTTCATTATTCTTTTTATAAGTACAATTTTCTCCTTTCTAATATATATTATCTTATCTAACAATAAATCTTAATGTGTATATACTTGTTTATATATATTAAAATAAGTACTAGTGTAATTTACATTACATGTTATATTTTCATTAAGAATTTTGTGTAGCATAGTATTGTATATTATGAACACTATCCTCTGTATCTATATTCGCATTTTCATACGTATGTGACAATATATCCTGTGTTTCTTCTGTTTCATAATGTTTTATTATATTTTTTTTTAATAGTAAAGAACGCATCCATTTTCCAAATGGAGTAAACTAATATTTAAAAAAAGAAGTAATTGGATAATTAAAAATATAATTAATAAGTAAATACAATTATGTGTTAACATTTATTATAAAAATACACATAAGATTTTAATACATTTAAATGTAATTATTAACCTTATAGGAAAGCAGAAAAAGCAAGGATATTCCAACTGCACTAAAAAATAGTGTCTGTATAACGGGATTAAGTGGGAAAAATGATGAATGAATGCTTTCTTCTTCCCCTTCTGAATTTTCCCTTGCTTGTGAAAACGGAGAATCTCCTAATGATCTTCTAATTCCGGATCCTTGACCCAGTTGCCATAAGAGTAAACTTTCGTGTTGTGTAACTTCTTCAGGAATATCTTGTGGTTCTTTGAGCTTCAACTCTCCCAATTTATTTTCACATTTACTTAATGATATGAATTTATTTGGTGCAAATATTGTCTTGAAATTTCGTAAAGCTTTGCAAAAATCAGTATTATTTCTTTGTTTACATTTACGTACTATATTATTATAATGCATAACACAAGTTTTAAGTTCCCTACATCCTGTATCTATGTTAGCGCCATTTATTTTAAAGGTATTGTATAATTCATACAAAGTATGAAGTATTTTCATTTCTTCATATATATCATTGCTAATGAAAATCTCATTAGAGTCGCACACTTTTGGATTATTACGACTATTATAATATGCAATATAATTATTGTAAACTTCGAAATCAGATTTGACTAAACTAATTTTATTTTTTCTTATTTTCTCATTTAACCAGTAATTCACGTAAGAACAACATTTACCATAGTTACATGATTCATCACTTATAAAATTCAGTAGATACTTCTTTAGTATATAGCAATTATTCATTATTTCTTCTTGGTTTTCTGTACCTTCAGGTATTTCGGTTTTAAAAAACGCTTCATATTCACCTTCATCGTCCATAAAAGTACATGAATCATTCAGTTTGCTTTTATAATGATTATATTCTTCAAAAGAAAAATACTAATGTAAATAGAATAAGGAAAAAGTATAATTATATAATATTTAATTATTAAGATAATATGTTTTTTATTTTCGTATACTAATATATTATATATAGAAAATATACAAAATATACATTTAATAAAAAATGAAAATGCACCTTTCCATCTTGTTGACCAGATACCATTATCTTTATACATATGTAACTTATATTAAAAAATGTAATACTTTACTACATATATATATAAGAATGAAAAATAATTGCATATATTTTGTTTATATATTATGTGTGCTTCTTTATAAAAATTATAATATAAATATATATATCTTATTACAAGGAGTCTCTTCATATATAATATTATATTATAATATAAATATATATAGATATATTTTTTTTAAGAGAAATATATTTAATGATGGAATGATTAAGTGTTAAGTCTAATTACAAAATATATTATAATAATATATGATATAATATCATTGAATAAAAAATCTTTTATATTGATTTTTAATAATATTAATAAAATTATATGTAATAATACGAAATTATTTTATGAAAAAGAATTATATAATGTACTCAGAAAAGAATATTTAAGTATCTTTTTCCATCAATGTTAAATATATAATTTAATATTAAATGGAAATTGATGCATTATAAGAAACAGTTACCCTTTTTTCTTTATTTTTATTATGTGTACCTAAATTGGAAGAATAATTTAATGAATATAAAACTTTTTATATTATACATTTTATCCATTTATAATGTATATATTTTGATATCATTTATTGATAAATTTATATATAGGATATCATAATTTATGTATATGTTATTTTTTTATTAATTAGTAAATGTACTATACGTAAAATAGTCTGCTTTACAGTTATGTTGAAATAATTCACCAGAATAAAAAAATTTTATATTTATTTCACTATTTATTATGATATATTTCATACAAATGCTGAGTATTTGTGTATAATCCTCTCCATTTTAACCAAATTATAAAAATAACTTGATGTATATCCTAGTTTTATTACATATATATTATTTTGTTGTAGTTTATCGAATTATGCAAAAATATGAAAAATATTATGTGAAAAAATAAAAATAAATAAAAAAATAATAATTATCTTTAGAAAGTTAAAATTCATTTGGAATATTTTATAAAATTTCAGCGTAGTATTTATATAGCTAACATTAAAATGAACGTAATAATAATTGTACTACGTATTCATATGTATAATTACACATATGAAAATAATTTAATAAGAAGAAAATAATGAAATACGATTAAATTGTATTGAAATCGAAATTACCATGTGTATGCCAATATACATTTTCATGTTTATCTTATCCATTAATTCGTAATGCCCTTAATATGTTATAAAAAACTATATCTAAAAAAAAAATAATAAAGTTGTCGTAGTTATGTAAGTGATATGGAGATGGAATATTTTAATATATTCAATACGACATATTCTAAATGTTATAGTCTAATACTTTTTTGTTGTTTTCTATAATGGAAAAAAATCCTAAATAATATTTTATGGAATGAGTTATAATCAAGCACACTAATATTTTAAATATGTATGGAATTTAATTTTCTTTTTATTTCAAATTAAACTAAAGTGAATATAAAAATGTTAATATTACTATTCTTTTTTATATTCTTATGCGTGCTTTTGTTGCAATGGATATACACTTTATTTATTATATAAATATTAATATTATTACTTGCTGATAATATTCGTGCATATTTAAGAGTTACTCGGAATTTATTTGTAATTTTTTTAATTGCATAAATATTTTAATAACTGATATAAATAATTTACATGGTATTTTATAGTTTTATGTATTTATTAAATAGTTATTATTAATGATAGTTCTATTATTTGTGGTCAGTATCGTTTTGTCAAAAAATTACTAAATTATGATAAATGATTTTATTGTAATAATAGTTTTTACTTTATTATTTTTACTATTGTAGAAAACTGAATTTAAGTACGAAATTTATTATTATAGAAACATTAAATGATTTAATAAAGGATAGCTGCAATTATTTACATAAGACTTAATAGGTCAACTGGTCTTTATTTTAATCACATTGCACTTTTTTTTTGGAAATATAGTATAAAAATATTCATTAAATTTGGATAAATACGTTTTTATTCATCTATTATTGATGATGTAATCAAAAGTTTCACGGATACTAAATTGTAATAAGGAAAAATTATGTTTTACAATTTTTAAAAATTAAATTACATCTTTATATTAAATAAAACTTTATATTATATTCATTGTGTATACAAAAAATAAATTTTATTATATGCCTTTACTGGAATATTTTTATGGATACTAATTACAATGAATAATATATGTATCATTATTCATTTATTAATGATGTAATTGTTATAATTTTGAATTTTTTAATATTAATAGGGAATAATATATAAAATGAAAATGTATATTAAACTAAAAAATAAATGCAAATAATTTTATATATTCTGAATTATTCCCAATTGCTTAAAGGATAAACATAAAGTGTAATTGTTCAAGTGTTTTATTTAATGATAACATAGGCGTGCTAATTTTCATGTATATTTAGAGAGTTACCATATATATTCCGTTTGCCTTTTATATATTTATAAAAAAATTTTATATTTTATAAATATCCTATCTGAATTAGCCACTACAGGATATTATATAATATATAAACCAAAACAAAGCATACAGATTACTCATTTTTATTTTCTCAAAATCAAATAATTATAACATATAATTCTGTAATATAATTGTTATTTATTTAATGTGTCTTTGTTATAATCATTATTAATATTGAATATTGAAAGGGGAGGCGTCAAAATTGCTTGTAAGCTATTACGTTATGGCACAATGTATATAAAAATTTTTCAATTAATCTCTTATATTTTATATAGTCTCCTTTTCATTTTTATACATTCATAATAATATAATAGGTTAATTTTTTTTTATTGTTTAGTATAATATTTCTGAAATTCTTTGCTGATTTTCGATTTAAATTTATTTTATTTACGTATTTTAATTATTGAAAATATTTTGTAGAATTATACGAAATGTTGTATTGTCCATTATCTGAATTTTTGTTAATCCTTTTGGATGATTGCAAAAATTGATGACCTTCATGTTCTAGATTATCCCGCATTCCCTTTTTCCTTCTTATTTTTTGACGTAACGAAAAACCAAGGGATGTAAACTAATATTGAAAGAAAAAATTGGACATTTAAAATTGTAATATTTTTATTTCAGTAATTTATTTAAGAAAAGATGTAATAAAAATTCATTATAACATACATATTTTTAAATAATATTGTAATTAACTTTATAAAAAATAAAGAAAAGAAAAGAAAAGAAAAGGAAGTACTAACGCTATAAGACCAGGTAGTAAAACCACAACGGTTAAATTGTAGGTTCGTGTTGATGGTAATTCATTCTGTATTCCATATCAAGAGGTTCCAGATTACAAGTGTTCTTAATATATCCATCTGAATTTTTCTACTTTATTACAAAAATTATGTTCACTGCTTTCGTGGCATTTCCTTATACACTCCTTATATAAAGTAACAGTTTTGGTAGCGTATGCACAGTTTTATAAATTTTTATCTAAATTAAATATATATACAAATTAACATACATCTAAGTGAAAAATATTTAATGAAAACGAATATTATAATATGTATTTACTCTTTTCTTTTATCTAATTATCAGTATGTTAAAGGTAACTTGAACGCAATATTTACGACTACAAAATAAAATTGGTTATAATATTAAGACTTATGTTCATTTTTGTAGTATACTGATATAAAAATTCCTTCTATTAATTGTGAGACGTAAATGTTGCACAGTAATTAAATGTTATTTATTTTATATTTCGGATTAACTATAAATCTATATAGATTTTCCATTTAAGTGTATGTTTTTTGAAATAATGTATTCAAGAAAATTTTTAAAGGCATATAATAAGTTTCTTTATTTGCTTTCTATTTATTTAAATATATATAAATATATTATAGACTGGATGCACGTAAATTTGTGTACCTATTTTTTTATTTTATCTACTAGTAGTATTTTCATTATAATATACTACCTCTTAAATGTTAATAATTGATATAAAGTTATCAATACCCTATTTATTGTATTTTTATTTACACTATTAATTTATGATCTCTTAATATTCTTTTTATCCTATAAACTCTTTTTTTTATTGATGCCATCTTCCATTTTTATGTGTACTTTTCTATTGTTCTTCCAGAGCATTTACTTATTTATATTGTAAAATTTAAAAATACATTTAATATTATCCTTACTGGATTTTATTTTGTCCACAGAGTAGTTGTTTCTATACAGAACTAATTTCATACTAAGGATATACATACTAAGTGTTTATATTACAGTTAAATTCGTGTACTATATTACATGAAGACATGAATATTAATTATGGATTATATGCTATTTTATAGTCATCACTGTAAAAGTTTTTATCTTCGTTATTTAATTCATGCGTCATCAAATTTTGTGCATCTTCATCTATGTTAACTTTAATTTTTGTTTTTAGTACTTTAGAACGTATTATGTTTCCAAATGTAGTAAACTAATACGAAGTAAAAAAATATAAAAAATTAATTATATATTTATATTATAATTAAGTGATTTTAAGGAAGATAAACTATTAATATTATAGTGAAATATTTATATTTTTGAGTAATATTTGTACTTTGTACAAATAGAAAATAGTGGATACTATTCCCAGAAATGAAAGACTAGTGCCAAGTTTAGCGTAATAATCTGAATTATTGGTTAATGTATCTCCAGTTACTTCTTGATTTTGATCATACAGTGAGGCAGGTGCTGAATTGTATCTTTCACTTTCACCAGGTTCCTTTAAAACTTGATATTTTTCTTCCTTTGGAAAAGCTGTTACGACTCCTTTATTTTCATCACATTCTAATTTATTAATAAATTTATCATTGTTACAAAAATAACTTAAATTAATGCGATTATGACATTTATTAGAAGAAGTACTACAGCATTCTTCTTTATATTTTTCGTGTGATTTTTTAATGTAATCAAAGTATTTAGAATATATTTTACACGAATGCCCATTAGAATTAATTATTTCTTTAATGTCATCATAATTTTCAATATAATCATGTAAATATTTCCGTTCTTTCCATAAATCTAAATCAATATTACTATTATAATCAAAATGACAGTTATATATTTGTGATGCACCTGTAATGGCATTTTCTACAGTAAGAAAGCTTCGAACCATAGAAGTCATATGAGGATTTCCTTTCCATTCAGTTTCCAACATTTTTCTTACATAATCAGTTATCCAAAAGTTAAAATATATACAGCGTTTATTATTATCCTTTTCTTCGTTCAATATTTCGTGTAAATTTATTAAATTTTTTGCAAACATGTAACATACTTCATGAATACCGCTGTACCACTTTATAAGATATGTCATATTCCTACAATAATTTGAATATTCGTCTGTATTATCATGCTCTTCATTGAATTTGTTATATAATTTATATTTGGATAAGTTCGTTAAAATTTTTTCCTAAATAACAAAAAGATGAGTATACATTATGTGAATATATAAATGTCTTTTTTTTTAAATTTTATTTTCATGACGATAGCTTATAGTAACTAAGTTAAATACTAAATATACGTGTTATGCTTGTCGTAAATATTGTTTTGGTACTGCTTCTTCCATTTTATGAAATATAATTCATTACAAGAAAGTTAAATTATGTCGATTGAACAAATGTTTTAGTTAGTAGATTTTAGTATGTGAAAAAAATTATCAATATTATTATTAAGAAAATCCATATAGAATTCTTATATATATTCGAATTTACCTACATAATTTATTGGTAATAAGTAAATATTAATTTACTCTTAGAAATAACTGTAAAATTATTATTATTTTTTTATAAAATTCTTGTTATAATAAAGAAAAAAATAATATATATTTCAGTATAAGATGACGAAAAATAAAAATAAAAAGAAATATATCATTAAAAAATGTTCTTATATATATATATATATATATATATATATATATATATATTATAAATCGTGGTTATTGATTTTTATATAAAAAATTATTATTAATATATATATGTTATGTGCTTCTTATATTGTTTTTTATGCTCATAATTTTTGCGTATTATTGTCTAATATGCTTCAAAAAGAACGTATATAGCATTACAATAAATATTATTTATGAGATAATGAATGCATGAATTTTTTATTTTCACAATATATAAATTAAATATTATCAATAAATTTCATTTATATAAAACTTTTATTCATTTTCATAATGTTTTAAAATTAAAAATATTTTAGTACTATATAAATTTATATCATTTTAAAAAGTGTGTCCAGGAAATATAAAACCTCTATTGTCATATGTGACAAGTAAATGATATACTTTTTCAAAAAAAATAAACAATTAAATATTTTTGTGAAGGATTAACAAAAATTTTATAAAGGGTTTTCTCCCACATTTCGTTATTTCTTGTGTATCTCCCTATTTTATCTTTTTTGTATCTTTTCATTATTAGATAATATAATAATGATTTTTTAGTTATTGTATTGAGCATACAAACAAAATTATTATTATTTATATTATGAATTGTGTACATTCATTTTGACAAATGTATAAATATCTGATAGATATAGTATCATTAGTAGTGTCAATTCTGATAAAATTGTTTATTAAATGTTATATGTAATATATTAAAATTAGAAAAGATATTTTTATGAATCTCCTTGTTTAATAATTGATTTATTAATTTCTGAAATAAAGGAATAAAAAATTAATCAATATACCTATATAAAAAGGCATATAACTATATTAAAGTTTTTTTTTTTTATTTCTTTCTTTAGTGATATATTTAGAGCATGTTCATAGATATTTTGATATTATATATATTTGGAGTTTTCCAGTAGTAATTAAAATACAATTATTGGGTCTTCCTCTAAGAAAATATTATTCTGTATTTCCTGCATAAATTATATATTATAAAATATCAGACGTTTATTTCACTTTTGTAGATATTTGTATATTTGATTTTTACATTATATTTGTTAATTATAGTAAAAGCAATTTAAGAAGACATTAATACTTAATATATAATATTTGGTTTTTTTCATATATATTTTTTACTATTCATATTATTTATAAATATGTATTTTTTTGCATTATATATTTTATATTTCTCAACTTAAGCATTATTTTTTCTTCTCTCTGTTTTGCATGAATGATTAAAAATAAACATTAATTTCCTAATCAAGCAAGAAATAGGAAGAATACATTAATTAATTGAATATTTAAACAATCTTTTATATTATTTATCTTAATTATTTTAATATATGGTTTCTTTTCATTATAATAAATAAGTTTTAACGAATTTTACATTTTATTAATAATAATAAAAAATAGAAATGCATACTTTTTATTAAATGACATAAGAGTTAATATGTTTTGTAAAATGTGTTATAATAATAGCAATGAATATTTACCAACAATTTTATCCTATAGAATATGATGCAAAATATTCTTAATGTAATATGAACAAGGTGTAGTTACAGTTTACGGAATATTCTAAAAGTTATGCGAACACGTTAATAATTCGTGTTTTACGATAGTACTAATTATTAGGAATACACATGACTTAAGGTTGTAGTATCAATCGATTTTAAAGTAAAAACATTGCTATATTTTTAGAAGGTTGTAGGAAAAATAGAAATATATATTACTAGAATATCTATTGTTTATTATGCATTAAAAGTGTAAAATTACAATAAATGCAAATGTATTATTTATTATTCAAATAAAAATTTTTTATTATGGAATTATTTCAAATATATAACTATTGAAAATAAAAAGAATTTACATATAAATTAAAAACAAACCATAATTTTTAACGAAAAAATATACTTGTACTTTTGTTATATATCATAACAATGTACTTAAAATTACAAGATTGTAAAAAAAACATTTATTTTTTCTCATATAATTAATGTAATATAGTCATATTTTAATACATTATTAACTATTATATTATAATAAACATTAAAATAAGCAAATTCAATTTTTATTTGTGAATTCTTTTATATAGAAAATAAATATATAATTTCATGTGACATAATAAAAGCAAATATAACAAAATATTTGAAATGAATTTATTATATTGTGATCTCCTTAGCATTATAATATATAGTACTTCACATTTGCAATATTATCATTTATTTTCATATCTTTATAGTAAAAATTAGGAGTTTAAGAGAGAATACATGAGTTTTTAAAACAAATATGAATAATTTTCCTTAGTTCCTTCTTTGTACATGATAAATACATGATATCTTCTATTAAACATTCATATTTTGTGGATTTTATATCTTTCCTTTTATACTCAATTATTCATAAATTATTAATCTTCCTTCCTTTTTAAATACTACAGTGAATATATAAATTTTTATGAAAAATATATAATTTTTATTGTAATAATTACATATTCTTTTGTATTAATATATTTATATGACAAATGTGCATGTTCTTATTCATATTTTCAACATATATTTCTCACTTATATATTCTCATAATTTAGTAAAATTATTATTAATATAAAATGATTAATTTATCTAATATTAAACACATTTATTATATATGTATACAAATCCATATATTATTTAGGGTAAAAATTTACTGTTGCTTATTACTGATCACTTTTAAGTATATAAAGGATGAAGTATTTTTGATATAATCCTATACAATATCAACAGTTTGGGATTTATATTTT
The DNA here is from genome assembly GCA_900088485.1 of Plasmodium ovale wallikeri. Classification (NCBI taxonomy): domain Eukaryota; phylum Apicomplexa; class Aconoidasida; order Haemosporida; family Plasmodiidae; genus Plasmodium; species Plasmodium ovale. The sequence continues at coordinate 58,243 of FLRD01000284.1, forward strand.
TGTATTTTGTACTTAGTTATTTGTAAATTTTTGCAATATTTATACAGTCATTGTTGTATTATAAGAATTTTATATATATCGAAGAAATGGGTGATATTTTTTTCTATTAATAGTTATCGTGGAATAGATGTGTAATTAATATATTTCATGCTATATGTAATATAATACATTAAAATATTGGGTATTATTATGTGGGTAATATATTTCTAAAACATAAGTTCCAATATATTTCCTACATATAATAGTTCCTTTATTATATAATGAAATAATATATTTTTTTTTTTTGGAAAATTAACGCATCAACATTTTATTTTATTTAATTTTTGTTCTTTACTTCTTTAGATAGTGTTTCGTGTGTCATCACATAAATATGTTGTATTACTTAATTTGAATTCATAAAATTATTAAATTAATACAAAGTATGAATCATCGTTCTTCTGCCCACACTATATGAAATTATCTGTTCTAATTGCTATACTCTAATAAATTTTATTTAATTACTATATGTCATGAGTTATTAGTATATACGCTATATTTTCATAATAAATAAAATTTCCTGCATGAAAAAATTGAAAATATTTTTCTTTTATAATTTATTTTTTTGTACGATTATACGTTTTATTATATCCATCTTGTATATTTGTATCTAAATTTATCGAACACTGATATTTATTATGTTATTATTACATATATTTGATAACTGCTAATGACATGATATTACTATATCCGCAGTTACTGCATTCAAAGGAAAGAATAGTATATCACGTAATATGTAATATATTTCAGAATTTTTATTATTTTTCTATGTAATAATTAAAAATTAGAATTATTAGTAATTATTTTGTTATTTTTCCAACATGTAACTTTATTCTTGCTAATTTGGCTTATTATTTTCAGAATTGCCAAATTAAAATTTTTCTTTTTTAATATATATTTAATAACCTTTATCTTTAGTTTTTTATTTAAGAATTTTATATTTTATTTACACCCCCTTCTACATTATATATGCTTAAGATATATTTTGAAAGTTAAAATGTGTTAAAAATAATTTTCTTAGAAAAGTTGTCTAAAAATAAACTTTATTTCACGTAACATAATATTTAAGAGTAATCTGCGGATCTATATATTAAATTGTACGATTCATTATCTGCAAATACATTGTTCCTTTCATCCAAAAAAGACAGTTCATGATTTTCTTGTGCCACATTAATTAACTTGTTTTTCATCCCTATTATTCGATTGTACAGAAGCGAAACTAGTGGAGTATGCTATTATTAAAAAAAAAAAATAATTCTTAGTAAAATATATATTTGAATTATTACAGGAGTTATATATTAAAAAAAATTATATATGCTCTTATATACGTAATAATAAAATTATATTTTAACATTGTACAAGAGCAGTAAAAGAGGAAATATTCCCACTGTTGCTGCTATAGCAGGAATTGGAATAAGAGAAGATGAAGATAATAATGATATAACCTCTGAATTATTTGCTGCAGGAAGTGGTTTTAACGTGGGTATTTCTTTTTCGCAACCTTGTAGAGATAAAATTCCATCTTGATTAAATAACTGTTTAAGATTTTGTAATTCATTCAACAAATTACTCTTATCGTTAGATGCATAGTTATCTACAATATTATTATATTTTTTTACACACTGTTGAGCGTAAGAACAATTAAAATCGCTATTATTCTTAAAAGATAAAAAATTAAAATAATCAACATAGACACTATATAATTCATTAATTCTTTCAAACAAATCGTTCGGTTTTGAATTTATATATAAAATTTTTTCATGTAATAATTTAATTTCTGAATCACAGTTTTTAAACTTATTGCAAAAATCAGTGGTATTTTCATTTACTAAATCATTTTCTGCTAACTCATTCTTTAACCAGTAGTTGATGTATCCATAATATTTATTACTATTTTGTGAATTAGGATTTTTATAATGTTCCAAAATTTTTTTTATTTTTTTAAGAACCTCTTTAATATTTGTTTTTCCTTGAAATTTATCTCTTATAACTTGAGCGCAAGATTCAGTATTAAATTTACTAATTTCATTAAGCCTAAATGATTTTGATGTTTTATTGTAGTTCGTAAATTCCGTGTAAGAGCAATACTAAGTGAAAAAAAAATTTTGAATTTAAGAATCAGTAATTAATAATTTCTACAAAATAATATTTATATATTTGAGTATAACGAATATACCCAAAACGAAAATTTATATATATCTATAACGGTAAAATGGTATATTATACAAAATCTTCTTCTTCGTCGTGTCCCATTTTACTTAAAAATATTTATGTTTAATAGAAAAATAAAAAATATTAAAATATAATAATGTAATTGTGAAATTCTAAAAAGTGTCATCGATGGTTAGATGATATAATACACTTAAATATTAACAAAATATAAATTAATATTACGTTAATAAAAAAATATTAAAATAATTGTGTCTTAATATAAAATTATATTATAGTTGGAGTTTTACACAAAAAAATAAATTCATGCTATGAACTAAATTATATGTAGAATACTAAGAACTACGAAAAATAACTATTGAAATTGAAAGATATACTATTTTATCATATAATTATATTTCATAGTTTTCTAATATATATAAATGTATATTGTGTAAGTATCCTAACATACTATAAATAAGAAATATTTCTTTTAACATAAATATGTTTAATCTTTAATTTCTTTTTAAATATACATATACGGTTCAACCTTATAATTTTTAACATAATTTACAAATATATATACTTTCAAAATTTGATTATATTTTATAATTTTATTTTAATGAACAAATTTTAAGCTTCTAATTTAAAAATTATTCGATTGCAATTGTTTATTTTATCCTTATAAGGAAATATACTTATATATGTATATATATTTAATATCTTACAAAAAAATTTTTATTATAATAGTTGTTATTTGAATATGTACTATATGAAATTTTTTATAAGATAAATAACATAACTGTTTAATATATAATTTTCTTCAATTTTTTTCATGTATTTCGTCATTACCTTGGTTGCATAAAAAAATTTAATATCATGAATGCTTTAAAATATAATGAAAATTCTGGTTTTTTATATATCTCTATTCTAACCCTAGAATAGTATATGGATTTATTTATTAAAGATTAAAAGTTCGTTAGAATAATATTTTCATTCTTTATTTTTTAGTATATTTTGAATTATATATGAGAAAATTTTTATAATAATATAATTTATATTTAATGAAATAATTTTTAAAATTTAAGGGAAAATATTTTATTCCAATATGATAGAAGACAAACATTTTTGAAAAATTTTTGCTGTTTAAATGCAAATAATTTTGTTGCACATTAAATCTCAATGTATTACGAAAAATTGATAAAATTCATTTAAATAGAATAGATGTAGTTACAACATTTTATCATAATAAAATAATAATAAAATATAAGAACAATACTTATTGAAAATATTTATGTATAACTTGTGTTAATTTATATATAATCTGTTTCATATCAAGTGTATTATATAATATGACCCAATTTAAAAAAATTAACAAAATTTTATCTTATGAACTATTTCCTTTATATGCATTGATCATACAGAAAATTAAAAATAATTGCGTATACCATGTAACGAACGTATAGATATTATGAAAATATAATAATGTTAATATTATTTATAAGAAAATAAGTACGATACAAAGGCATAATTTTATGATTAATTAGATAATGAATTATAATTATTAATATATCTGATAAATGAGCATATACATTTTTTTCTTCATTAATTATAAGGAAAAAATAATTTTACGAATTCTTAAAGGAACAAACATATGATAATATTTCCTATAGTTATGAAAAATCATGAAGAAAACATGTATTTGTAAGGGGTACTAATTTTTACATATTTAAAATTTTATTGCAAATCTTGTGGATTAATTCATTTCTTATAAAGGACACGTTAAATTGAAAATTTTGAAGTATTATTAATCATAAGAACTATGTCACTTAATCTTTATTATATAAATATATATATTGTTAGTTTATTCATTTTTTGTTCTAAATAATTGAACTATATATAAACTATTGTTTTTATTTCAATTTTTGTTATATGTAGTTATACGTTTGATATAACGCTTGACTATTATGTTATTATATGCTATGGTAATATTTTCATTAATTAAAATATATATTTTTATATAACAACGAATATTGTAATATTAAACAGTAGTTCACATTTTTGTAAAAAAATAATACACAAAATAAATTACAAATTTGCTTTCACGAGTTTTTCATTAACCCAATATGTGTATTTCCTCCTTTTAATTTTTTATACTTCTTATATTTATTTGCATAATATATGAATTTTTGTAGGTTAATTTTCATTTTAGGGAATTAATAATATATTTTCAATGAATTTAATTAACAATATAGTAATCATAAAAAAAAAATATATTTTTTAAATTGTACATGTAAACACATATTTTGTAATGATCATATATATGCGTAATTATTTTCTTATATGATGATCTCTAATAATATATATATATTTTTACATATTTATAAATTTTATACTCTTACATATTATATTTTTATTATCGCTCAAAATCATATGATAAATAAAATGTGAATTATTTAGATTTCATGCACAATTACTATATTTGACGTAACATGAATCTTATATAAATGAAAAAAATTATTTTTCATAAATAATAAATGTTTTAGTTTGTACTTTAATATAAGTATGTTATCATATCATTTTAGCAAAAACTATGTAATTTTTTCACAAAAATATTCTTGGAATAATTACAAGGAATTCATAAAGAATATATTATTTTTATGTAAAATAATGTTATTAAGAACATGTTAAAGTTGTTATTACGAAGAAACATTAAATAAGTGAATTTACATTTTAATGTAATAATTGAATTTACACATGAACGTATCTCATATTTAATTATGATTATAAAATATTTGATGATACTATATTAATAAGGAAATATACACAATATATTACTGATTATAATCATTTTTAATAAAATTTTTGCTAGTGTATGTGGTATCTAACTTTTTTTCATATTATAATAATTTAATAACAATATGCATCATATGATTAACTCTCCTGGAAAATAATAGGAGATAAATTTTATACAAATGATATTTTATAAAAATTATGTACACATAATTTAACGTTATGCAATAAAAAATTCAATGAAAATCGATCACTATGTATTAATTTTTGTTTAATTTTTTGAATAATTTTATCTAAATTTAAATTCAACTTATTTTTCTAAAATAAATGTTTCCTCTTATGTGAAAAAGACTGAAGTTACAAACATTAAAAATGCTAAAAAATTATTGTAGTAATACTTTTAAATATTATTAAATAATTATCTAAAGAATAATAAACACTGGGAAAGAACAAAAATACATAAAAATTTTAGATATATTGACTATTTTCTTTATTGTTATAGACGTCCATATAATGTTACCTTTACCTTCACATATAAATTATATATATATAGATGTAATTATTAATTTATATTTTTTTAAAATATTATATTTATATATATATATTGGTATTGTATTTTCTATATTTTTATTGGAATGTATGTAAAACGGAACTAGTATAATTATTACATGTACTACTTTTGCATAAATTATAATATGATTTTTCGAATAAAAATATTTGTTTACATAAAAGTTAACAGGAAAATGTAAGATATAAATTTTTATGTATTTATTAAATAAGATTAAAATTAATCTATCTTTTAAAAATAATTATTATAAAATATTGTTTTTTTTCAAAATTTTTTTTAATAAATTGTATTTCTCGGAAAACAAAACTTTATATCATATAAATATACATATACATGATAATACGATTATGTATTTGAAAATATTATGTTATTCTTATGTATGATATATATATATTTTTTTGCTGTTTTTTGAACAACTAACAATTACACAGTATAGATTATATATTACATTCTCCATTTTTAAATTTATATATTATTATTTGAATAAGAGCTTATTGTATTATTATAATTCACTCTATTCATATTTATATGTATTTATTAAATACGAAATAATATAATTTTCATTATTCTATACTTATATTTGTTTATTTTTTTTTATTTAAAACGTTCTGTATATTATATTAACTTCTAAATTGTATATTTCTACAATTAATAATTCATATACAAATAAAGGTAACGAAAAATAAATATGAAGAAAGTTAAAAAAAAAAAAATTAATCAGAATTGTTCAATATGTGTATTTTAATAATTTATCTTACAACTATGTGAATACAAATTTTTTAATATATTTCAAGAATTTATATTTTTACTGGTTATTTTGCGTATATATATAATATAGTTTATGTATTATTTCTACAATTTTATTCGATTTTTTTTTGAACTTTTCTTAATTTTATTTCATTTTTATTACATTAATAAAATATATGGAAATATATTACATTTTTATATTATTTTTGTCGAAGTATCATCATTGACATTTTTCTTTTATTCAATAATGATTGTTTTTATTTTTATATATTTATTTTATTGTAAAGTCATTTATTTTCGTGTATATTTTATGGTTTTTTATTTAATTTATTCTGACTTTTATTATTATTCTTCTATATGTATATATTAATATTTTTTTAATATATTTCCAGTTTTTTTTATTATGTTAATTAATATGTTTTATTAATATATTTATGTTTTCTATCTTTTTTATGTATTAATATAACTGTAAGAAAAACTTTAATTTATACATTTTTTCCCTTTATTCTAATTAAAAATGTAATATACTTGAAAAAGATATATCATGAAGGTTGATATATTATGTAATGTGATATATTGTTCTTGTTGACATTATCTGTTTTTGATGCATGGGCTAATAGTTCATTCGATTATTCACACATATTAGGTATAGTATTTGTTATCGTTTGAACTTAATTGCTCAGCCAGATTCCAAATGGGATTTTCTGATATAAAAAAAAATATATATATATATATATATATATATATATATATATATATTAAGGATATATAGTACATTTATATATAGCAGTTAAAATGTAAAAATTGATATTTATTTGAAATAGCACTGAATATTCTTATTTTTAAGTGAAATTTGAAATTATCTTATATAAAAGAAAAAAAATTAAATATGTTACAGCAAGCGATGAAAAAGTTTAACACCTGTATATGTAGTTAAACCATCACTAGGAAAAATAGAAGAAGAATACATTACTGCATCTCCTGATGATTTTGAATGTGATGAAACTTTGTGTTTCCCTAAATTCAAACGTTCAACATCGGAACCCCTTACAGAAAATGATGATACTTGATCTTCGTTGCAGTGGTACATAGATATCTTTCCTTCCCCACAAATTCCATTACATTCATCAAATTCATGACAGAACTCTGAAAATACATTATTGCATATATGTAACCGGTTATAATTAGTTATTATATTACTGAGTAATAGTTCGTGTTCTCTTTTGCATATAATCTCACTTATATTTCTCTTGTTTTCAGTGACATCATAATTTGTTAAATAATCAAATAATAATTTTATTCTTATTATATCTTCTAATTTTATCAAATGAAATTTGCAATAGATTTATGAATCAATGTCTTCGCCTATATGTGTTAAACATTTAAACTGGCCATCATTATAATTTCATAGATTTAATAGTGTTCTTATAGCATTATAATATAATTTGTTAAATATTACTTTGTCATAAAACCAGTATTTTAAATATGTACAGCGTTTATCCTTGTTGTCAGGAAATTTCTTATAATGTTAACATATAAGCATAAACTTTAAAGTATAACCCTGTATTTTATTAGGAAAAGAATATGATATTTTATACATTATCGTACATTCTTTTGCTGTTAAACAATTTGTTTTATCAAAATAGACGTCAACTAATTCATTATAATATTTTTTTAAATTCTTATTTGTTTCAAATGTTCCCTAATATTAAAAAATATATATATAAGTATATACTTTATGAAATAAAGTTATATTAAAAAAAAAGTTATTTCTCTTTAACATAAGAAGTATAAGAAGAAAAATAGTATATGAATAAATAATAATACAAAAAATTAATAAATACTTTTGTTAATAATTCACTCTTCTCGGAGACAGGATCTATAATATATGTAATATATGAATTAAATGAGACAAAAACAAATTTTTTGTGTACAATTATATGTTTATTCAAAATAATATAACATAATTATTATATTTTTTCAAAATTATTTTAATAAAAAAATAAAAATAAAAATTTGTTTACGGTTAAAAACATGTCATAATAATCATTTATGTTTTATTTACAAAGTTAAAATTAATAATAAGCGAAATAATATTATGTAATTATGAAAAGAAATTAAATAGCTATTATAGTTATAATGTAATACAATATATTATGTGGTATAAAAGGGAATTAACAATCTTTGGAATAACATTTAGTTATAATGTTTTATTAGTATATATATATATTTTGAATATAAAAATTATTTTTAAACCATATTAATATGAACTGTATATATAATGAAATTTTTGTTTATTCCATATATTATTTTAAAATTATTTTATATATATATATATAGAAAAGTGTAAAAAAGATAAAATTTTATATTCTGTGAAGTTTTATTTTATTCATGGGTTTATGCATTTGCAATTATAAGCATTATATATAATTATTTAGGAAAATTATGTTAATAAATATTTAAGTGTAATATAAATTAAAATACATAAGCAGAATTATTAGTATAATTTAAATACATAAATAATAAATTGTACACTATATTTCATTAAAATTAAATTTTGTCATATATTACTTTTAATGAGAATTATTTCTCTGATAAATCATGTAAATATTTTAAGTATAACTTTATTCCTTTCATTTTTACCCAATTAGCGCCATAACATAATAGAATTACATTTTTTATTATACATAAATTTACATTATATATCACACAAAATTTATAAATTTTTTGGAATATAACATAAATATTTAATAAAAGCATAATGCTATTCTTAAATAAAAATATCAATTTATTTCGTCATATTTCGAAAGCATATAATTTTGAATATTTATGTATAAACAATTTATCTAGCATGTATATATGTATTCAAAATTAAACTACATTATTAACATAATGCAAGTAATATTGAGAAAATTATGATTATTATACTTATTATATAATAAGAAAAGAAGAAATGTATTATAAGGTTGTTTAGAAGGTATCGTAAATTAATATTTTATTTTAATATAAGCATGCATATATAGAGATGATAAATATCTTGCTCCTAGCATATGATTTGGAACATATGCCACTTAAATTTATTAATAATTGCTATATATTTCCATATATTGCATTTTATTAAAGATTATATGAATTTTATCGCACAATGTTGTATTATTGTATTTTCTTTTAAATAATCACAAGCGATTCATGTAAAAATGAAAAAGAAAAAATTAGAAAATTTTATTATTGAATATATAAATTCTCTAAATTTTAAATAATTTTTTTTTTTTATATTTTTTTTGGACTTTCTACTAACAGTGAAATATAGGAATAATTATATATTATATTCCTTTTTTTTTTAATACAAAATATAGAACTTTACATAATATTTTTGTTATCGACTAAAGTTATAAATATAAACACTTTGGTAATTAAAAAATTCTTAAATGTTGAATTTCGTTAATTATGTAATGCTATTTCTGTCCATCATAGATTTATTAGTAATGTTGTATAATATCTATATATAAAACATTTACCTTGATTGTTTTGAATTTATTTTTCATTTAACAAACCTATTCAAATTTTTATTTCATAGGCTTATATAAAGAAAAAATAATTTTAAATGACATTATATCCTTGAAAATTATAATTTCATGTTTATCATGCATAAAGAAAACTCTGTCTTGTCTCATTTATTAGATATTTCAATAAAGAATATACTTACAAAACACTGCTGTTAAACAGAAAATTGTTAAAATTGTTTGTATTAATATATTAATTGAATTATAATTACTTTCCGTTGAAATTTTTAATTTTGATTTTAAATATATTATATTGAAAGAAATATTGTATAGACTTTTATTTACTTTAAAGTTATACATATATCTGCAAAAGTTTGGAAAGGGATATAAAATGTTACAAATGATATGAAGCATGACAAGTTTATATTTTTGAGAATTATCATGCAGATTACAAAATATATTTATTTCGTACTTAAGTGAAGTTTAATAATAAGTATTAATGTATATTTAAATTTTAAATTATTTGAAGTTTTCAGATGAATCTTCTCATTCTAATTATTTTTTGAACATTAATACTTTTTGGCATATTGAATATATCTTAAAAATAATTATATACTTTTAATTCTATTTTTGTTAAGATATTTAAATTATGTATATATAGTTCTTATAACACTAATATATAAGAGGCATTTATTTTTGTTAAATTTTGAGTTTTAAATTGTCTGATATGAAAGGTCATATTGCATGTTATCTGTATACACATCTTTAAAATTTGATGTATTTGTTATAATTTGTTCTGTTACTTCATCATGTGGATTAATAGAATTATCTTCCTTACTTTGAAAGTAGGCATGAAACTTTGATCCCAGTGGTGTATACTAAAAAAAATATAAGTGATCCAAATGTATTATATATATTACACAAAGTTCCTAATTATTAATATTTTACAATAGTTATGTAATTATTGCCATGTTTAAGGTTCGTATTTTTATTTAGAACATACACATACTTTGTATAAAAGAAAGGATAAAACTGAAATTCCCAATACTGGAAGAGAGACTAAGCCAATACTATTAGATGATGAATCATTGTTTGTTTCATTTGCGCCTGGCGTTGTCATTGACTCTTGGTACCCATGGGGTAATGAGATCGAGGTATGCAATGATTGACCTGTTGATCTTTCGCGCATTTCTTCGCCACCAACATGCTCATAACTTGCGCTATGTGCAGCATGTTCTGATACATGTTGAGGACTTGAAAAGCAAGTTATGTGGGAAAATGTGGTGTCTAAAATTGTATGACTGCATGGCATATTGTCGATGCTTCTAGATCCAATTTGTCTATGAAATATTGACTGATTTATTTTAAGTGCATCTCTTCTTTGATTCATATTTTGAATAATACTTTCACATTTCTCGCTCTTTTGGATATCAACAATTTTAGCTTCAATAAATATTTTATCTTCACAATAATCGTAAAAATCATTTAACTCACGATGCCAATAATTATTTTGTTTGTCACATTTTAAATAAGGATGACGACTAAAAAAATTATCTCTCCATACATTAACTTTTTCTAGTAAAAAAAATTGTGTCCCAAGGTCTTTAACCAAAGAACTTATTTTATCTTTTATATTTTGTGTTATATTATTAAAATCTTTACAGCCTTTATCCTTACTAATTAATTCACTCACAGATTGTTTTCTTAAATAATTATCAATATTTGTTGTGAATTCATCTATCCAATGATTATCTGCATATGATGCTGTTTTTGTAGCATACTTTTGAAGAATATCATAATTTATGCTACTTTTTAAACCGTCAAATTTTCTAGAAGGAAGGTCACTTAATTTTATACTCTAAAAATTAGTAATAATGCAAACAATAAGAAAAAGAAAATATATATATGCATATAATTTTGTGTTCTTTATTTATATTATATGAAATAAACTATAATTTAAAAATAAATGATTATAAAACATTTTTCGATTCAATAAATACATACCGTTCCCATGGTTAAAACTTTGTACGATTATATATATATTTTAATTATATGAAAAAATATATCGCATGGATTTCAACATGTTTATATAATAAATAGAAACAAAATACAATCTATTAATATCATAAGAGTTGTTTTATTAAACATCTAAAAGTTAAGTGTATATATTGTAAAGGAAATAAAAGCTCGTTTTAGTTTTTCCTTATTAAGCTTCAATTACAATGAAAATTTTATTTTCTATATACTTAATATTTTAACTATACATAAATATTGATATACAATGATATTTATGAGTTATAATTATAAAAATACTCAAAAATATTTTTTTTTCATGTAATTTCTTTTTAATGTACTGTATAACATTTTTTTTTGCAGTTTGCATAGTATACAAGTATTTATTTATTTCATTAAGTATATGTAAAATAAATGCTTAATAATCAAGCATAAGTTTTTTCCATATTTTTTTCTAATTTAAAAATAATTATTCGTAATTATTTTCTATATGAATAAGTAACAATATAATTATTTTGAATAGGTAAATTAATAAGTAAATTTGTGTTAACTTTAATTTAAAACCTTGATTACCATTAATACGATAAGAATATGAAAAGTTTAAATGTTTTAAAATATGAATAATCCATAAAAATAAATATTAAGAATTATTTATATTGAATCAAAAGCAGACAATTACAATTTATGTGAAATTTGAATTAGAATATTCACTTATTTTTATATTTAAAAAAAAAAAAAAAATCATGTAGTTTCATATTATGAAATAACTCATCTATATTTTCATGTATTCCTCTATATTACCCATTTTAAACTTGTTCTAATATTTCAACATTAATGCTGGAAAAACTGAGCTATAAAAATAAAATGTGCATTATCGATAAATAATTGTTAAGTAAAACTTGTATATTATAAAATAATAAAATATGAATATTATTTTATAAACGATATATTGTTGAAGTACTTTTAAAGAAAATTTCTCAGTATTACTAAATTGGCATGCGTTTAGGAAGGTAAATATGTATATACGTTTATTTGTATTAGGAAAATATAACAATAAATATTTATTTATTTTAAATAAAAGACGAGCGCAGTTATAATGATTGAATTTTTGTCTTTCATTTTCAAATTTACATTGAAACTTTTATAAATGTAATGCAAAAAAAAATTTGAATAATTTTTTTCTTTTTTTTATTTTTCCTATAGAAAAAAAATTATGTCAATATTGGTAGGGTATGTTAATAAAAATTGATGATAATTATGTATTAATTATTTTTTGTAAGATTGTTAAAAATGGTACTATTTAGAAGAAAAGTAATTTAAGAAAAAGCTTATAAAAAATTTTATGTATGAGAGTAACTTGATGCATTTAAAAATTCTAAAATTATAATTCGAAGAACACGATTATTATGTGTTCATAATTTGATGTAATATAGATGATATAGCAGCAGTAATATATATAATACTTATCCGTTTATAAAATGTTTTTATATCTTAAAATTTTTTTTTCGTATATATAGAAATTTTAAGTAGGTGCATAAATACAAAATGATATTAATTATAAGGTAGGAGTGAATATTATATTTTAATATAATAATTATCGTATAAAAAAGCCATTAATTATTATATTTATAATATCTGTAATGATGTTTTATTTTATACAGTATGTATATTTTATGAAACATTTTTAATCATTTATTGATATAATAAAAATTTTATTTTTTACTAACACCTCTTGCTTTTTACTTATTTATATTTAAATATCTTTTTTATGTATCATTTTGTATTATAAAGTCGTTTTGTACTGCAAACGTAACAGTATGCAATGTTATATGTTCCATATAATGTACTTTTGAATTTTTTTTTTTTTTTTTTTTGAATATTCCTTTATGTCTTCTTATTTTATTGAATTTTCTAGAATAAATATCTATTGATATATTAAGAGTATAAATGTACAACTTTTATAATATATATAACATTTTTTAAAATATAATTTAAGTTCATACATGCATTTTTACGTGTATAATTAACTTTTACTCAATATGTGAACTATAGTATTGTATCATTTGGATTTGGATATATTTACTAAAACTATATATATACGAATCGTTGTGTTATGACACTCATATTGTATATAAATATGTATTAGTTTTTTTTGTATTTATTTGTATAGAGTATTTTTATATGATGCAGAATGCTATGATTTTATAAAAATTATAGTTATATTCAAACATTGAATTATGAATTGAATCTTCTTCTTTATCATTTTATTAAAGCAGAAAACAAACACAACTAAAAAGTATAATGTAAAAACATTTTTTGAAAAATGATTAGGTATAGTATAATTTCTGAATTTCTTACAAAACAAATAACTTTAAAATGTAATTCTTCGTAGTATCTTCAGACTTATTTCTAATAATTTATTACAAAAAAGTATGTTTAATATGCTGAAGAAATATAATTAATGTTTTCGATTCTTAATTTTGTTAGTATTATGCGAATATACATTGACAAAGATGATGTTAGATACATAAGTAAAAATAATCATAGAATTCAAATTGTTATTATAAAACATTTTATTTAATAATGAATAAACATGCAATATATAAATAAGTTTTTCAGTGTAAATATTTTACTTTGTATTTTTGTTTACCTTTATTTGTATTTTGTTATTTGTATAATTTAGTATATATCTTTATTTCCTATGTGTGCAACATTTAGTTAAATTTTAATTAATGTAAAAATTATTTGCTATAAAAGGAAAATAGTATTTTTTTAAAAAATCAGGTATATTTTTTATTATATCACTAGAGGAAAATTTAATGAATATTGAGAATTAATATATTACTTTAGTAAAATAGACTTCTTACATGCTAATTATGCCTTATTCCTATACAAAAAAATATGCAATTAATTTTTATATCTATTTTTAATTTTACTCTTTATAGAATACTCTATTAAATAGTTTACGTACTTCTTAGTTTGCTATTTATATATAGGCTTTAAATAGTTATTTATTTTGGAGATAAAATATGCGCATATATCTAACATACTTAAATATGTACCTCGAATAAAACATACTATAAATTAAAACCTATTTAGGATAGGTTTATTGAATTATATTAAACATTTTATGTTTGAGCGTTATTTATACCATGGTTATATACTGTAAAGGTTTGATAATAATTTTAATAATAACAATTACATGTTTTTTTTATGTTAACTTATATGCATTATTTATTTTGATAATATTAAATTACATGGAAATGTTTTAGAAAAAAATGAACAATAAGAATTTACCATATTCCTTATTTAAATTGTATATGAAGATATATTTCTTTTGCTTAACATATATTTTTCCAAATACAAAAAATGATATATATATTATATAAAAAAATTTATTTAAAAGTTCGTCATTATTGTAATTCTTTAAAAAGTATGACGAATTGATCTGCATGAAATTATTATAAGTGCTCTGATTTAAGGGGATTAATTTACAATATGTATAATAAATTTAGGTGTGTATGTTTTGTTATAATTTATGCTAGGAAGTATTAAAAACTGAGTTCATTATTGTACAATTATTAAAATTTCTTAATCTTTATTTAAGTGGTTTACATTTTGTATTCTATACTCTAAATTAATATTAATTTCTATATTTTATTTACGAACTATTTAAGATAACATCTAATATTATAATTATAGATAATAATAAAATTTATTGCTACATATATACAAATTCACTGATTTATTATTTACCGCATACTACTATTTATGCTTCTAATATATATGTAATAATTAAATGAATCTTATTTTGTTTTTTTGCTCAAACTTTGAAGTATCAATTATATGTTGTACAAAGAAAAAGAGTTATACCTTTTTCCATGTAATATATTAATCGTATATAGTTATGTGTAAGCTCTTTACTTTTTAAACTTACATTTATGTAATATTAACTTTTTTAATGGAACTTGGCCCTGTATTATAAGAATATATTAATAGTTTACCTTTTAATATATTTTACGGTTTTATGCATAATTTCATTTTTAATGTTATTTTTTGTATATCACTATAATATATCACTTTTTTAGCTTTATTTTTTATTGGCTACATATAGCAATTGATTATTTACAATTTTATTTATATTTCTGAAAAAAATAACGCAGCGATCGTTAATAAAAAATTATGAATTTTTTACTGAATGATAATGCACGCTATATTCCCTGTTAGCAATGTTTGTATTTTCACTTTGAGAGGTATATGTTAGTGAATCGTATTAATCTTCATCTAGATTTACCTGAATTTTATTCATCCCTCGTTTTTGTCCAAGAAGCCATTGTCTAATTGGAGTAAACTAATATTAAAAAACAAAAAATGTGATTAAAGATTACAATTCTATAAAGTAAAATATATTACTACTTTTAAAAATATTATGTTTAAAATGTTAATACTAATAATTTGAATATATATTAATCATATACAATATATATAATACGAAAGATACTCCCGATGTTATTCCAATTGGAGGTACTACAGAAAACAACTATTACCAGGTGGAGAAACACCATTGGCTTCATCACCATAACTAAAATGTTGTAGTTTAGGACTACCAGGACCGGCGGAGTCATCTTGATGTGCTTGAGAATGAGCATCCCCGTGGTACGTGGCCTAATATTGTCCCATAGCGCCTCGTTTCGTCGTTTGTCCGTCTTGGTGCAATGAAGACGATAGATTATTCCTAAAGCAATCAACTTCAGAAAAATTTGAAATAAGGCTTAAAGATGGAAATTGGTTTATGTTTTTTATTGCATAACGTAGAGTTCCTTCATATGAAGATTTTAAAGCTTCTATTGCAGTACATGGTACATTAAATTTATTTCCCACGGCACAATTCTTCTTCTTTTTTATATATAGATCAACACATTCGCTAACATACTTTCAACATTTTGTATAGTGTTCATGAGTTTCATTTTTCATTATATCTACTATTACTTTAATTTTTTCAGGGAAGTTATAAAATCATACTCTTTATTGAAATTCATTTTCATTTATTGCTATTATTTCGTACACACATTTATCAATAGAATCAATAAGTAAGTCAGATTGTGATTCCTGAAAAATTGTTTTAACATTCTCTAAAGTAACCTCAGATTATTGTATTTTTTCATAAATCCAGTTTTTACAATATACACAAGTTCTAGGTTTAGCATCCACTTGTAATAATGTTAACATATTCAAATTTTTTAAAAATTCACTACAAATATTCATATAATCCTTATTTCCTGGTTTTAAGGCTTTTATATATTTTGTACATTCAGCAGTGTTGTCAGTAATACGTTCAGCATTGCCTTCAGAATTAATATCATTCAAGGATAAAGCAGGAAAAAAAGGGTACTTCCAAGAGAATATAAAACTTGTGAATAAGGAAATGTTAATTTTCCTGGAATAATTTATCTTTTATGAAAATAACAATATAATATAAATATAGAAATATGTAAAAATTGTTTTAGTAAAAAAAGAATATGTAAATTAACCTCATTCATCATTATTAATACATGTTATAGGAAATGGTAAGAAAAGAAAATGAAATAATAGAATTTTTGTGTATTTTATTATTTATATATGAAGGGAATTTTGAAATGAAATATTGATATATTTACATTTCTCTTATTTTATTTTTATGAATTAAAAAATTTTCATAAACTTTGTTTTATATATATGGTATATTGATGATTAAGACATTGTGAAAATAATACCCTGTATAATATGTAATATAACATATTTAAAAAATGACAAAATTGTAATAATAAAAACGCTAATAATATTTGAAGGCTTTAAATAATGTAGTATATATGATATTACTTTGCAATATATTACTTAAGCGTGCATCATGTATTTTCATTGATATGATATGAACGAAGCAGTTTATATTCTTTATAATTATGTAAAAATTATCATATTCTATTTGAATGTAACTTATTTACTGTTTATATCCTTTCAATTTTGTAAATACATAAAATATGTCTAAAATTTAGAATAATAAAACTTTCTCTTTCACGAGTAATTTTCCATTCTTTAATTTTTAAATTACTCTTATCAAATTTTTATTCTTAATTTGTAAGAGCAGTCATAGAGAAAAATATGTAAATCACTTCCGTAGTATTGTTTATGCTCTAAAAGTATAAACCTAAATGAATGAAATATATATATAATTATAAAAGATATACATTAATTGAGATATAAATAATACTTAATTTAATAAAGAATATTTTTAATTAAAGTTTATTTTATTTATTAAGTACATGTGATTTGTACATTACACCTAAAATGTGGTCACTGCATTCTTATCTATTTTATCTTGCAAGAAATTACTATTTTTATTATACTTGAAATCTTATATTAGAGACAATATATGATAAATTTAATAAAAAATTTGGAATTATCCGTTGATAAAACTTTTAATATAATTAAATGTTTAAGATAATATAGATTAGAAATTTAAACCTTATAAAAAATTTAAGAAATATATCATAAAAATAAGAAATACATAAATATGTTTGTAAACATTACACAAAAAATTTAGTTATGTATTACAGTGAATGTAGTGCAATATCTCTCTTATAATATGAATAATATTTGGAAAAACATATTTATAGATTTTTTGGTTATTTTGATTGTAATAAAACCACTTTTTATATTTAAATTATAATATAATACAATTCCTATTTATATTAAGGTAAATTTACATAAATCGATAGTAATAGAAAGTCGTAATATTTCCTTTTTAATTTGCACTATAATTTTATTACTAGGCAAATAAGTTTCTATCAAGTTCATTTTATTTATATTAAATCAATATGGTTCTAGTTTTGTTAGCTTTTTTATTTTTTGAGATAAAATATAATGACATTATATTTTCACTGGTATGTATATCATTAATAATGAAAAATGGTTTTATATCATTCTTATCTCCTAATATATTTGTAAAAATATTTTTATTTCCATATATATCTCAACTTACGCAGAATAAACATATTTTAGTTTAATAATTTTAAATGATGAAAGACTTGTAATTGTAATAATTTTTTAAGTGTGCTTAAATTATTTATTATTAAACATTCATACCAATGTATAAAGATATTATATTAATGCTGTCATAAATTCAAAATTCATTTAATTTAAACGAAAAACAATTCATTAATTCTATATATTAAATTAGATAATAAAATATTATAAGAACTTATTATTTATTTTGGATATAATATGTCATGAATGAAATGTGAAATTATAATATTTTATATTTGTCTCGTTTTTATCTTCAGAAATCATACTGTGTAATAATATTTTAATACTAAGTTAAAAGAAAAGATGAACTGGTAATTTTTACTTTTTTTTTTAAAGTCTCAAAACTTATCTACTTATATATTTTATAATTGCAAAATAAAAATATAATATTTTAATAATTTTATTATATTATAATTAATACAAAAAGTATTCTGGATAAATTTTCATAAGCAGAATGAGAAAATTTTTAATATTAAAAATATGTACATAGTATATATCTATTTTTTTATTATATTATTTGAATATAAATAGAGTAGTTTAAATTATAATCATTATGGCTATGTGTTACTATTATACTTTCTCTTATGTGTGAAAATATGCATACATAAAATATATGATTAAGGAGGTAAAATATTTACTTTTTATTTATTTTACATTTATATGTGTGTTTGTTGCATTTTTAATTTCTTTTAGTGATATCTTGTTTACTCGAATTTTAAATGCATTTATCTGATGAATAAATGTAAACTTAACATCTCATGCAAGAAAAGATGTATTCTAATAATTTCAATTGATAATATGTAAACATATCCTTTATAATAATTTTCTAAATATGTACTTTTTTTTTCTGTTGTTCTATTTTCCCAATGAGAATTCACATCTTCTATTAACGTTTTCTTATAATGTTATTATATATTAATTTTACGCCTGCAGCACTTCATACATTATTTATTCATTTACATTAATATGCTTCACTGTAGCTCATTGCATATTCTGACTAAATGAAATGTTCCTCCTTTTTATATTTTACTTATAACGATCTTTATAGAATTAGGAATTATATTTACAGGTTTGTATATTTTCTGATGATATAACGTTTTATATAATATGTATTTTAACAATTTCTGTTATATATAAAATTTAGAAGATAACTCATTTGCAAACATTTAATAAAACATTTTGAAATTAAAACAAATAAATTTAATTATGTATGCAACACCGTATATTTTTTCAGTGTATAAATAATCTCATACTGTGACATATATAAATAATACTTTATATGACGTTCCTCATTTGATTGTACATGGAGGTTTTTACAGTGATGATATTTTATTACGCAAGATATAAAAAAAATATACATATACTTTATTGTGTACACATATAAATATTTAAAATGTGTTAATTTGGATTTTAGTAATAACTAAAAGTAATATACATTAGGAAATTACACTTTCACGTTGAATTAATTGCATTATATATATAGAAATTTTATATTTTAAGGAAATAGCTATCGTTACAATTTGTCTAAATTTATAAGTAGAAAATATGTTTGACAAAATATGTAGTTGTTTTTTATCTTTATATAAAGTATTAGTATTATATTTATTTTAATTATAATTCACAAAAAAATGGAATATGTTAATATTATGTTATTCTCTGAATATATCAGAATAAATATGCTATGACAGAATTAAACATTTTGTAGAATACAGTAAGGAAAAAAACACTGAACATAAAGAAAAACGTATATTCTAAAATATAAATTATAATATTTGCATATTTTCTATAAAAAAATAATTTCAGAAAGGACATATATATATAAAGAGTTATATATTCAACGCTTTCGTTTTTGATTATATGGTATTTTTTAAGAATTTATAATTATAAGAATAATTACGTTATAATTGGAACCTATACTTGAACTAATATTACGAGAATATTATAACTCCTTTTAAAGTATAATGTGTAAATAATAGTTCGCAGTAGTAGCAGTGTGATGCGAAAACAAGTATTATAATATTTTAAATAGCAAAATATTTTAAATATATATAATGGAGAATGCAATATATGTGCGGTTATTTACAGCTTCTATATTAATATTATTAGACTATTTTTACTATTTTTTATAAATACTCTTTTATGCTTAAAAATTTACGTTATTTTACTTATTTTAAATAGGATATTGCATATGCATTTTTAACACATTTATATATGAATATTAAAAACATAAATATATTTATTGTGGAAGCATTTTCCCTTAAGTATTAAATAAAATTATTAGAACAAGTATTTTTTATCGATGTATAATTTTTTC
Organism: Plasmodium ovale wallikeri; assembly: GCA_900088485.1. Classification (NCBI taxonomy): domain Eukaryota; phylum Apicomplexa; class Aconoidasida; order Haemosporida; family Plasmodiidae; genus Plasmodium; species Plasmodium ovale. The sequence goes on from FLRD01000284.1 coordinate 79,427, forward strand.
AAAGTAAGCATATACATTTATTTATGGCTATCTCTATGTATATATATAACATAAATGCGTCTTTTGCGCATATACATGAGCATTTTGTATGAATATAAAACGGTAATTTTAATTTTTCATTTTATACGCTTCATTATTATTCTATAGAATTATATGCTATATTATATTGCTGAATATTTGGGTTTCTGTTATCATTTGCAGAATTATGTAATAATGGGTAAATTTCTTCTTCTAAATTTTCGGTTGTTATATTATTCCGTTGTATTAGACGACGAAACCAGGGGCCAAGAGGTGTAAACTAGAAAAAAATTAAAAAAAAAATTCTTTTAAAATTAAAAACGTATAGATAATTTTAAAGAAGAAAAGTTATCAAAATATTTTGGAAATATACAAATGCAATTATTTGGAATTTTTATTAACCCTATACAGGCTAGGTATAAAGAGACCTAGTCCCAATGCCGTACCGAAAATTGCGAATGGAGTTTCTTTTTGAGTAGAAGGTTGTCTTTGCTCAGGAGCACTAATGTAATCAGGTATATCTCCATTTTCCGTTCCTAAACCTTTTGAAGCTTGTAATCCTTTTTGTACAATTGTCACATCTTCGTAAGATGATAATGAGGGCAGTTCAACATTTCCACATTTTCTTTGAGATTTAAGTTCATCATATGTCTTTTTAAAAGTATCTAATGCTATACAAAAATTGCTATCATCAGGAGTTTTGCATGTATTTATAACACTATTGTACAATGAAACACAAGTGTTAGCATAACTTATGCAATTGCTGTTAGAATCACTACTGGGAACATAATATATATTATAAATTTTATAATATTGTTCATACATATTATAAAGCAATTTCAGTTGTGTAAACATATTCTCTTCAATGTTACGTATATTTATGTGAAAATTATACCAAAAAAACCTTGGACTTCCTTTTTTTATAATTTCATAGAAACTTGATGGATCAAATTTAGAATTCTTATCATTTTTTACATGAAAATGTAGCAAGAAGTTCAGGTATTCAATGTACTTACTATCCTCATTTAATGCTCTAGATGTCTTCTTTAAGTTAAAATAATGAATTAACTTCTTTAATTTTTCACAAACATTAGTGTGATATTGTTCCCAGCCTTGTTCCTTATATGAACAAGTATCCGAATAAGTTTCGCCTAAAGGATATTGTTTAGAATATTCTTCATCTGATGTATGTAAATGAAAATATTTGAAAATTTCAGTCTAAAAAAAATAATAAAATAATATTTACATTTAAAGAAAATAGAAATTATTTAAAAGAAAAAACATTGTTGTTTATTATTAATAATATAATGTTCACATATAAATATATTATTAATAGTTATAGAAAATATAGAAAGTTACATCATCTTCCATTTTGAAAACATCTCTTATTTTAAGGCATGTATAAAGAAAATTAAAAAATTCGTTTTATTAGGTTATATGGATTTTAATATGAATACCAAAAAAAAAATAAACACATTTATTATGCATGGTTCATAAATAAATTTAAAATATACTTTAATGTTCCGTAGAAAGAAAAATGGAATAATATTAATAATGATAAAATTATAACAAGCTTACAGTCATGTAATAAGGATTTAATAACTTATGAATAAATTATTTTTGTAATTATATCATTTCTGTAAAAAATAATATGTAATTATACTTATAAATTTTTTATAAAAGGTTAATGTATATATATGTACATAAAAAAAAAATAAATATTATTATATTAATCGAACACAAGCTCATATTTGTAGAGTAATATTTTTGTATTAATTTATACCTTCTAAGTACATTTAATGTTTATGATCATTTTTTTTAAATTATAATTTTTTTTTAAACATATACATTTTGAAGCTTTTAAAAAGTTTTATATTTTTTAAGATTCTTACAGTAATCGAAATATAACTGTTTTGATTCAAATATATATTATAAGAATTAAACATTAAACAAATAGATTATTTTACGAAAGTGGATATATAGTATAGTAGTGCTAAATGATTGTCCTACTAAGGAATGAATGATCTTACCCATAAAAAATTATCATTATAATTGAACTTTTTGCTAAATATCGTAAGCCATAAAACAATGAATTTATTCTGTTTATCCCCGTTTTCTACTTTAGTATTCATAAGTTTTCATTGTTTTCTGTAAATATTAACACTTATTACTTATAACATATAAACGCTAAATATTAATATAATTAAAATTGGAAAAATATGGTACAATATGAATTATATTGAATAGAATGTTTTTCTAAAAGTTAGTTAAAATTAGCTAATCATAGTTAAATGTTAGTAAAGGGAAGTTCATGGAAATAAGAATGGAAAAAATATAATATTGTTGCTATACATTTAAAGATCATAAAAAACTTGTATTATATACCGTATAAATTGAAAATATAAATATTAACGTATTATTGATTTTATTCATTTTATCAATAAAATAATAACGAAATTTTATATTTTCATATTGCGATAAAATATATATTCTTTTTACACAGTATTCATATGTGCTATACCTAATAAGAATTATATTATGAGAAAGACTTCTTATAACGCATTAACAAAAATAATATTTAACAACTCATACAATACTTAAATATGTATAATCGCAGTAGAAAATCATAAAATGATATATATATATATATATATATATATATATATATATATAATATGTAATACATAGAGCTATTATTTTATTATTGTATGCTTCTTTATCAAAAAACTAATTATTATTTCATTAAAAAATAAATTCATTTATATAATGATAGAAGATTTTACTATTATTACTAATATATATGTGTGAATTAATAATGTTCAGAGACTTATTGTAATATGCTCATAAGGTGGAGCAAAATTCCATTTATAAAGTTTATATTATTAGTAATCCATAAAATTATATTCGTTAAATTTACGAAAAGTAATAATGTGTAGTCTTATTGGAATAAGAAGATATATATATATATGTAAATTATTTTCATTACTTATGTTTTATTTATATAATTAACAAATATTACGGGTTCACAAGGTATCAAAATTCAAAATAAGTGTTTTACAAAGTATATGACTTTATGATTAACTTAATACAAAAACAAAAAAAACAAATAGTAAATAAGATGATAATATATATTACAAGCAACATATAAAAAATATATATGATATTAATGTAAAGGAATTAATTTCGCATATTTCATTAGTAGATATATATATTGCAACATATATCTACTTAACAAAATTTAAAATTTATATTTTAATATCATTTTGTAGTTTATAATTTAAATAAGTATGTGCTTAATACTATAAATATATATTTTGTATATCTTTTGTGCATATAAATTACAGAAAATTATTATAATGTATTATATATAATAATACTAAAATAATTAATATTATAAAATACTTCATATATTTAATATTAATGTTCCCTTTTATGTGTATATTTCTGGAAATATAACAAGAAAAAATTTGTATATTATTACAACTCGGTATGGATTCTTTACATTGCAAGATCTGGTAAATACGGAGGTAGTATACGAAATATGTTATATAATTAATTATTTCTATTTACTTTTATAATATAATTTCCCCTATATATGGAATAACATTCTATATATTATACGTAGGAAACTTGGAATTATAATTTTTCAACTTTTTAAAAATTTATTACAAAATAGTTCTTACATGTGTATTGTAACATAATATTTAAAACGTAATACAACCAGTAACTTAATATACAATTTTCATTATTGATAAGAATTTATCACATGGTCTCCTTATTTTTCATAATATAATTTTGTATTTAGTGACACAAAATAAGAATAATGCGTAAAACGTTATTTTTGCACTATGTATATTATATTCCATTTCATGTAATTCATTTGAAGTTTATCTAGTAAAATACAGATTATTCTTAAAATTTATGTTTTATATTAATCCATGATTCGTTTATGTATTTCAAGTCTTTTTTATAAAATGCATATATTTTAACTATATTTTATTTGATAATATGTTTCGAGTTATATGTTTAATTTTTATGATACGATATAACATATTTTATACTAATTAGTCACGTTATTTATGAAATGGTATATGGAATTAATCAAGTGTATATTTTATTCGTACTCGTTTTTTGAAATGTACAATTCAGTGGAAATAATCGACTATATATAATTATATTTTCTTCGTGCTTATATTAAATTCAGTTTATTAAAATTATATTTTTTTTATTTAGCTTAAATAAATAATGTGTATTTTCATTTTTTAATTGTATTACAAATAAGACGTATTACTTTTGGGATAAAATGATGTAAAAATAACACTATTTAGTTAAATTATTTTATTTTTATAATATCTTTTTATTGAATTTAGAATAAATTAAATTTTTAAGCACTTAGATAAATTTTCAAGCGATATTGTCTTTAAGCATTGTACTCATGTTATTATTGGGCTAAAGAATTATAAGTTATATGATATCCACTATTGTGAGTTTCTGTTTCATCATCTGTAAAATTGTTTGAATGGAGTTTATCATTTTTTTCGTTATTGTTGCCCGATATTCCCAAGTACTTATGTAAATGAGGGCGTAATATGGGGCCTAGAGGAGTAAACTATTAATAGAAAAAACGTGATATATTGAAATATATAATTTTTTTGTTACAATAAACTTTTATTATAATAACTTATGCGCAATTATTTCACAGTTTTCATATTTATAGGTATATATTTTATATACCTTATACAAAATAAAAAAAAGAAAAGGTGTTACTAATACTATGGCAAAAGGTACAGAAATATTATTTCCCATAGGATTAGATGTATTACCTAACATGTGATGTTCACCTAATGAATTTGCATGTGGTCCGCTTATTTGTAATACTTTACTTAATTCTATTTTTTCTGGATTTTTTAAATCTTTTTCCACATTTGCACATTTTTCTTCATATTTTACATATTCATTATATTCATCCTTAATTTTTATTATTTTCTGACAAAAGGAAGTTCTATAATGTACTGCACACACATTCTTGAAATTATTATATATGCTAACAAAATTATGAGCATAAGGGCAATGACTAATATCATTAGGAACAGGAGTATTTCTGTAATTGTACAAATTATCATACAAAGTAAATATAGTTTGAATGGTGTAAAAAACAAATGGATGAATATCTTTTATATCTTGCTCGCATACGCTCAAGTTTATGTAACGCCTGTTCCAATTATTTTTTATATTAGAATAAAATTTTGTAGCATTCAGTTTGTTATTTCTTATTTCATGTAGAGAATTATTTAAGTAAAAGTTCAGGAACATACATGATTCATGCTTGTCGTATGGGGAATCAAGTTTTTTCATATACATTAAATAATGTAAAACGTCTAAACATATATTTTTATAATTTTCTGTGTTCTCTAAGATATGTTTAGTAACCTCTTCACATGCGTAGTTATAATATCCGCTAGAATCTCTTTCATGTTTTGTAAACTCACTTTTGAATGTTTGAAATTTATTAACAAGTTTATACTAAATATAAAATGAAAATTTATTATATACAAAAAAATTTGTTCATATTTAAATTTATGAATTTTTTATTTTGTTCACAAATAAGTAGAATATTATAATAATATTATATAAAAGCGTGTATTATAAAAAATATGTATTTACATATTCTTCGGCTTCTGCAAAATTCATTATATTTGGTTGAAAATAAATAAAAATTTACGATTAAATTTATAATATAGTAATTATGTCCATATAAAAAATAGCAATGCCAAATATAGTGATGAATACTATATTAATAATGTTAATTATAAAGTGGAATTGATGTTTTAATCACTATGTGCTCAACGTTAATTTTTTTTTATTCAAAATATGATAACATTATCTTTCTCACTTTATACAAACACGTTGAATGAGTAATAAACAAAAGATAGGAATCATATAATGGAATTCAGTAATAAGGATATGTGTTAAAATTCATTTTGTTGTATTTTAATTCAAATAAAACTTTAAAAAATTATTATTATTATATGAATGGAAATATAAATATTAATATACCTTTTTATGTAGCATATATCATAATGAGAATATTAATGAAATTTAATTCTAATAAATAATGGATGCTGTATTAATATATATTATTACTCCTGAATAATGTAAAATTATTATTTGTATGCATAGTTATTTGATTTAATATTTTTAAATTGCTGTTTACAAATATGTTTTTTAGTTTATATCAAGCATTATAATGTTTGTATTATCTTTGAGTTTTAACCTTTTGAATATTGTTACAGACGAAAATGTAATGTGATGTTTTGTATTGGTGGGTGTATTTAATATATAATAAATTATTTTCTTCAAAAATTATGATAATTCACGTTATGTTATGTAGCTAATAATCTTCTTCTTATATGTGAAAAATATGCCAATTTAACAGTCTCAATATCTGTGTGCTTGGAACATATAATTTTTTTTTTGCATCAAAATTAAAGTTATGTAAAAAATTGTTATTTTCTAGGTAAATTATTTCTTATATTATAAAAAATCGCAATAAAAAAATCCACAAATAAATTTAATAAGAATAAAAATCATAATTAATTATTTTGAATAGTTAAAATGAAAATTTTTTGTTTATACTTGATTAACTGTAGCACAATATATATGATGTATAAAATTAAAAAGATATTGTATCCAAGAAATTATTGAATATTGAATTATCTAGGAAAATACATTCATAATATTTAATTTATTATAAGTAAATAAAAAAATATTTAAAAAATGTACTATTATGATACTTTACAATTATATACATATATTTTGAAGTATTCATCATTTCATTTTTTTTTCATTATAATTAAGCTATATAAAATTACATACATAAAAAATTGAAATAAATAGCATTTAATAATTCGAATTATTTAAATCTTATACTATTAAACTATATTTCTTATTGTATAATATATGTTATAAATGGAACACTATAAAAATACAATGATTTTACATCCATTATACGGTTTTTGTTAATTTGAATCTATTTTGGTAATATATATAAATATAAAATGAAAAGTAAAATATATTATTTTGTTAAACATTGAAGCATTCCGTATTAGATCATTTGTATAATTTCTGATTAGAAGAAAAATCCATCTAAAATATATGACCTGGACCTTGTTTTTTATATATATTTTAACACTTATTTACTGATACATTGATTTACTATTAGTAAAAATTTTCAGTAAATTCTCAATAATTGTTTTGATATCAATATTTAATTGATATATTATAATACATAGGAATATTCTATTTTTACTTTATTAATTGAGAACTTCTAATATTTGTATAATGAAACCTAGGATGTAACATGTTATATTTATCTATATTAGGATAATTTTATCTGTATTTTAGATAATAAAAACTTTTATATAATTGTTATAATAATTAGAGATAGGCAGAAGCTATTTTAAATAGGACATAATAATTATATAAATTTCCCTTATATATAGTTCGAAATATATTTAATAAGGCATTTATTCTATGTTTATTATATATCCGCAGTATCTCCCTTATATATGCTTTAGCAATGTTCGATTTGTAATTATTTATAATATAATTATTTTAATATATTAACTATTATTATTAAATATATATTTTTATTTAGGTCAGTATACTATTATGTATAATATTGTTTAATTGAGAATATTTTGATAAAAAAATAAAACGTTAAAAATACTAAAATTTATAATAACTGTTATCTATTTTGTTAGAAGCGTAGATCAACTTCATATACTATATTTGTTGAAAATATGTTTTAAGTACGTATTTTAATTAATTCTTTGTAAATTATATATTATGTGTATTTTATTTTGTAAATACAGTATATGAGAAATTACAAATAAAAAACTTTTTAACTGGTATAACATTTATTTAAACGTTAGAACTTTTTGTTATATGAGAATGTAATATTCATATAAAAATAACTCTTTATAATTCTTATTCCATAATAATACATATAGAATTATATGGAATATTTTAAAATAATTTTTTAGCAGCATAGTAAAATACTACTATATATACATAAATATAATATTCAATAAATGGTGGAAAAAAAGTAAAAGAAAGCAAAGCAAATATTATGCCTTATATTCCATCAAAAAAAAATTGCTATTGAACTAGCCACAAATTAATCTTCTTGCACCACACAATATATATAAGAATGGGGAATGCACTAAAAAAAATTATACTATATTTTTCTGACAATAAAATAATGATTGTAATATCGTGGAATTAATATATATTTATTTGATATATGAATGAATTTTTTCTTTTTCAGGTATAAAAGAAGTATATGTTAACTTCTAATATATTTTAGCATAAAATATAATGGAAGAAATAATTGTATTATATAATTTGTTCATATTTTCTTTTCATTATTATGGATTAATTATCCATGTATAGTTTCTATTCCTCTAACGGGTATATATACAATGGTTTAATAAACCTACTATTTTCTTTTTTAAAAATACGAGATATTATGTTTAGAAATAATACCCAGTTTAATTATTATTAATGTTAACTTTTATATGGGGCATTTTTTTTTTATGTTACGATATATTTATTGTAAGAAATATTTAATGTTTATTAAGAAAAAATACTATTATTTTTTAAGATAACATAATGCACTGAGAATATATGATTTGTTAATAGAAATGATAAGAGATATACTATGTTTTATATTTACACAAGAATTTTACCCAATATACATATATACTATAAATGATAAAAAATTATCTCAATGTTATACAAATTACATTTTCACATCATCCCTTGAATAAAAAGAACATAATATGAAAGTACAAACTCAGTGTTGATACATTCAAAATAGTTTAAAATAAATCTTATATTAAAAGATCGTTATTAATCCATTATAAAAACGCATAGATTAATTTTGATGTATAGTTAATGAATGAATTGTATTACATGTGTATTTGTACTTTTATTAAAAATGTTTTTTAAAGATTTATTATGATTATTTTGATTTTTTCTGAAATACATAAGAAAATTAAATATCTACTACAACGTTATTTTATGCTGTATTCGGTTTTTCCTTTTTATAATGTTATACACTTAGAAAAATACATGAATATAGATTAAGATTACTTAAAAACTTAAAAATCATATATGCTCTATTTTTTAGGGTAATTAATTATTCATGGAATTATAAGCTATGTAAAATCGACTAGTGTCTTCAGGGCTATCTATATTCTGTGAAGGATATTCTGAAAACTTTCCATTTATATCGGCGTATTCGTTTTCATGTGAAATAATATTTTCATTTCTGGAATTGCGTAGCATGTTTCATATAAATGAATGCTATTATACAAATGGAAATTTGTATATATATGTAAGTGTATTTACTGAATGTTATAAGAATTAACATAATAAATATTTTTTAAAATTCCATAGATAGTAAATGTTTAAAATTGATGATATATTATACTTTGTATAGATATAATCCAGATATACAGGCTCCTAAAATTGTAGACACTGATGTAAATGCAATTTTTGTAGGAGAATTATTGAACGAATCATCTGGATTTGTTCCAGATAACTGATTTTCCTGCAATTCAGTTAATTGTTCACGCGGGTTTGTTATATTTAATGCATCACTTTCAATTTCAATCATATTATGTTCCTTGCATGTAACATTAGGAAATGTTGCTCCAAATTTTTTCAATGTACATTTTTCATTAATATGGAAATCAAGATTATTTTTATAGGAGGGGACACTAGAAATTACATTATGAAAAAAGCTCTTTCTATTATTAACGTGATTAGCATATTTACAACATTTTATTTTATCATACGTTTTTAATTTAGCTTTGAAAGCGTCCTTATTTTCACAGAAATCATCTAACTCTTTTATTAATTCCATTTTTGGAGTGTAATCTTTCTCAACACGTGTACATTTTAATTTTTTTGATGATCTATCATGTTTCCATGAACTAAATATTCTAATAAGAAAATTTTAAAATTTCTCTATAATTTCTGCGGCATTTTCTTTATGGTTATTTTTTGAGTATAATGTAACATGTAATAATATAATAATTTAAATCCATACAACGCTTATCCTGTATATTAATAAGTTAATCTGTACGATTAACCATATAAATATTTAAAATTTTTGCATCAAAATTAAATATCCAATCTCCCATTTTATTAAGCTTTTGATCTAAATTAACAGCATCCTCGAATTCGGAAAATTTTGTAGTTTTTTTCCATTTCTCGTCAAAAACATTTGCTTGGAGATCGTTTTTTCCTAATATCTGAATTTATAAGAATAAAAGAAAAATTTATCTACTTTCAAACTTAAGGAAATTGTTACATGTTCAGCTACAAAAACATTTCATTATTAAAATTAAGAGACATGAATATTCAAATACATAAAAAAGATAAGGTACACATTAAGAGTCACGAGGTGATGGCATATTTAATGAATATGCGTAAATTCCTATTAGTATGATTGTCTTAGTATTTATGTAAAAAAGTAACACGAATTTTAAAAAATATTTATTTTCATTATTATGTTGTTTAAAACAGAAAATATACGTGAACATATATTATTAAAAATATTTGGTATTTCATTCTAATAAAAAGTTAAAATTGTATTAATTTTTTATTTGAATGATATTTTTAAATATGAGATAAATATATAGTGCTATATTTTTAAAATATTTATGTAAAAGTGAATAATATTCGATTATTAAATTATTTTGTATAATGCTAATATTTATAAGACAATGTGCTATTATATATTATACCTAATAACTTAAATATGATTAAATAAATTATATTATTTATATGAACATCTAACTCTTAATATATTCCCTTTTAAACTAAAACAATTGAAGAATCCTTCATATACATAATAAAAACTTCTTATTTTGTATGTAAATATGTAGAACATATGTAAAATTATGTATATATTATATTGATTAAGCATTCTTCTTTTATAAAAGTGTGATATATCTATAATACGATTAATTATTACATTAAATTTTTAATTATTTTAAGCTATTTTTTTAAAATTAATAGGTCATTCACTAGTATTACATTTTATAGTAAAAAACATTATATTAAATTACTAATATATGCACATTATAAGGAAACATGCTAAAAAAAATTGAAAAAAGCATTTGATATTGTTACAGTAATAAAAATATCCTTTTATATATTCATATATAATTCATGTATAATACTGCAGATAAAAAAAAATAACGAATTCATAAAATATGTTTATTCCCCAGAAGATATTCTCAAATATTTCGGAATTATTATTATTATTTTTTAATAATTAACTGTTATTGATAAAATATAATAAAATATAAAATTATTAATTAGTTAAGATAATACACAATAACTTTAGTAAAAATTTTATTCTTTATTACGCCATGGAATACACCCTTAAAAAGTATCAAATGTATATATAGATAGATAAATCAATAAAACATAAAAATATATAATAATTATTACAATCAAATTAAGAAAGTGTAAAATAATGGGTACAAAATATTGTTATTATATATTATATAATAAATTATCAAAAATATGCATAATAAAATTTGTAGTTATAGTAAATGTATATCATTAATTTTTTAAAAATATTCAATATTTCTTGTTTTATTTCAAAAATAATTATATATGAATGAAAATATTATACACAAATTTAATGAGGAAAAATTAAAAGGATTATATTATAATTTTAAATTATTTATATATATGTGTAATTAACAATTTTACAAATATATATCTAAGATGATTTTATTTTGACTATGGGAAAGAGTAATAGTTTCATTTTGAGCACATTATTGACTTTATATAAAATTCGCCATACGCATTTTTTTCAATAATAACACTATCTTTTATATGTTAAATTTAGTAAATACTTATTAGAAAAAATAAACATTTGCTAATTACATATTACACGCGTATATTAAGTTACGTCCTTATTTAATATTTATTAAGTATGATATTTTTTTATATATTTTATTAATCTTATTTATATGAATAATTCTCTAATGTAAATATATTTTGGAGTGAACTATTTCATAGTGATTACACATATATATATTATATTTAAACGTTTCTTATAAATTTGTTAAATTTACTAAAGTACAAATTAAACAAGATACTGTATTCCTATTATTAGAATATTGATATGTTAAAAATTATGAAAGCGTATTATTTGAATTTTTAGAGTTATCTTATATTTTAGCAGATTTCTATAATCTTATAGAACAATAATAAAAATTATACAAATACATTTGTATTCAAGCATCAGTTTTTTTTATTATTTATATTACAAATATATAAAATTGGAAAAAGACGTATGATTGTTTTTTTTTAAATTTATTTTTTTATATATATTATATTGTCTTATGTATCTTGCATAATAATTATTATATTATACTATATTACACTATAAAATTATATTCAAGTAAGAAAAATATTTAACGTTTTAATATAATTCATTTTTTTACGTGACATCAAAAAAAATTTTTTTTTTTTGCAAAACTTATTTAAATTTATAATATATAATAATTTTATTTTTGAAAAATATACATTTTATCATATTCGAAACTCATTGTAACACTTTATTTATGTGGGAAAATAGTATATGGTTTTATAATCTTCATCATTTATTAAATTTCTGTGTAATAGTTGATTTTATTTTATTGTTTATAAAGTTTATTTCATTTATAATAATTCCTTTTTTTTAATTTCTTAGTATAATTATAATTTAAAATTTGTAAACTTTATATTAATTCTGAAATACCAATTTTATGTATTATTACAATTAGGAATTATCTGAAGAATAATATGATATTTTATATTCGTTATATCCTGAATCACTGTGTTTTGATTCTAACATAGGAAATGTAAAATCATGGCTTCCTTCTTTCATATTAAGAAACATTGTATTATCCATGTGTTTTCCGGGACCAAATAAGGATCGAATCTTAGTAAACTAGTTTAAAAGTGAAAAACATAAATTTAATAAAAAAACGACGCTTAAAGTAAGTTTTTAGTAGAATATAAAATGTTAATTACAGTAAATATTTATTTTTTAGAATGAAATTCTAACCTTAAACAAATAGAGTAAAAAGGCAGATATACCCACAGTTGCCCCCACAGCTGAGGTTCCTGAGATAATAGAACCTTTCAAGGAATCAGTGAGTTGATCACTTAAATGCCATCTATCATAACTCTTTTTATATGTTAGACTTAACGGATTTTTCAATGATTCAATGACTAATGCGCATTGTGATTTGTTATTTTCATCAGCTACATAATTATGATATGATGATGATCTTTGGAAATATACATTATCTTTTTCATATATATCTCGGAATTCATTAAATTCATTGCAATAATTATTTTTGGGTTGTTCTTCGAACAGTCGTTAGTACTCTGATAATATTCTTTTAAACCTGTGCCAAAATAGTTCATATATCTACATTCTATATCGTTATTATTATTGAAGGCTCCAATGTTGTTATAAAAAATTAATCTAAAAGTATATATACTTTTTAGTTTTTCAATTTCGTCAAAGGTTACCTCGTGAAATGTGCAATGTTTTAACTCATCATTAGCCTCTTTACCTGTTGTATATTCTTTCCATTTTTCAAATATATTAGAAATTTGGGATTTATAGTCTTCCTTTGTTACTAGTTCATAATAAAACCAGTATTTTAAATATAAGCAGTACTCTTTTTCATCATTGGGTGGATCATTAAAGTGACCATTTGCAGTTTCATTAACTGTTGAATGTATTTTATCTAGATTTCGGTGAAGCTTTTTTAGGAGATCAATTACATAATCATCACTTCCACTAATTTTATATACTGAACAGTCGTACGCTTCTGATTCGTACTCACCGTAATCTACAGCAGTGCAAGACTTATCAAGTTCTTTATAAATTTTACTAAATTTTGATTCTTGAAGAGAGGGAAACTATAATTGAAATGATAATATTTAATGTACATAGTTATTAATGCATGTCATATGTATGAATTTTAGAAAGAAGAATATATTAAATAACTTTCTGCATATAATAGATCAACTAAGAAATTATTATTTACATTAGTCTCAAGTTGATTATGAGTAAAATGAGAACTGCCTACAAGCATAGCCATTTATGAAATAATAAACTTCTATAATTTATATATATATATAAATTAACATCATGTAATTTAAAAATAGATCATGCATTATTTAATGCCAAATTAAGTAATAAAAAAAAATTTATTGGTATTTTTCTACTTTTTATGACATTTTTATATTATATATATACAATACTATTTATGCCATGTAAAAAAAAAAAAAAAAATCTGTAGAAATTAAAAAATTAAAATAAATTATTTATAGTATAGTAATTGTAAAAAAATATATTTTTTAGAAAAAAATATTCTGCTCATTATTTTTTGCTTATATACATATAATTATATAAATATTCTAGGTAAAGATGTAATATTATCAATATAAAAAAAGTGAAAAAGATAACTTCTTTTGAGACATCTACTTAATCTACTATTGATGAGAAATATATTTCCTGGAAAAAGAGAATTCTAATAGGAAGAAAAAATATTTATATTCTAAAGATAATCTCACTGAATTATAGTTATAAGGATATTGTTACAATGATTTAATTAGTATTCATTTGAGGATATTATTATATATTATACTAAATAAGAATTAACTAAATATATATATTGGATAAAATAACATTTAAAGAAATGAACGAGAAAAGTTGTTAAAATGTAGATATAATACATAATAGTTAATGATACACTATTAGATGAAATATAATTTTCATAATGAAATTTATTTTATTTTATATTTTTTATTATGTGGTCAATATTTTATAATGAACTGTTTGCTCATACTGTGAATTCATGAATACAAAAACAGTGAGGCTTATTACATTTTTTTGTTATAAGCTTTCTAATATCTATGCATTTTTTTTATAATGCACATATTATATATATGTAATAGGAATGAGTAAAAGTAAATATCGATAAGAAAAAAGCATACAAATATTTTTATAATAATAACAAAAATGTCTGAAAATCGAAAAATAAAATCACTAAAAGATTTTCGTATTACTAAGAAAATACATATATGAATAATAATTAAATGAAGATGTATTTATACTTTTATTATATATGTATATGTTAATTTCTAAGGAAAACTGCTAAAATTTACTTTATATCGTATAGGTTAAAATTGATAATAAGTGTTTTAGATAAATACATTAGAAATAGCTTTATATATTTTTTATATTCTACTTTCCTCTTATTACAATATTTATAAAAACGTGTAGGCATTTTTACTTAAAAATGGATAATTGCCATTTATATTACAAATAATATTGTAGTATGTTGATGATTTATTTAATTAGAATATAAGGGCACTTAATATCATTTAATAAGCATATAAGTATGAAAAAGAAATTAATGAGAAATTAATGTTAAATAATTTTCAAGAAAATATGTAAAATATAGTTTAGAGATATATTCAATAAAATTTTATATTTGTGTTTTTATTAAATAGTTGCAATTAAATATTTTCTGTTCATAAAATTTTCCTTAGGAGAACTTTATAATATTTTTATTTTTACATAAGCATACATGCTCTTTAATTAATTATAAATCTTACCTCTAAAAAAAAATAAAAACATATAGATATTCTTAGGTTTTTTTTATAAAATATAGGCATAATTCATTCTTATATATATATATTTTAGATGATGCATCTTTAAAATATGCATTAATTGTTATTTTTTTTACGATATTTCTATAAGGGTGAATGTGTAACTGCAAATTATTAATATATTAAAAATGTAATCGATAACGGTGTATATTTTAAAAATTTTTCATAATAATAATATTGATAACTTGTGTAAATTTTATATATTTTCAGAGATTTTGTATAAAAAGGTGTTTTTCAGTGATTTTATATTGCTGTTTATTTAATTATACAGTTAACTTGAATTATTTTCACAGCTTAATGCGTTAACTATTACTCTATCTAATTTTATTTGAAAAAAATAATTTTATAATATTTTAAAATTATAATTAAATTTATGAGTTACTATTATAATTAATTATTCACTTTTAAATATTTTTGTGTAAAAAATGAATAAAAACATTTAGTGAATATATATTTCTCTGCTATACTAAAATGTAGCAGAATAAATAATTATAAACACAAAGAAGATATTTTTACACAAATTTTATAAAAGTGTATCTACCCCTTTTCTAAATATAAGCATTAAAAAATATACAGAATATTTAAAAACAAGAAATCTTATTAGCTAAAGAAAAAATTTATATCATTAGAATAACCATAATATATAATATTTGTAAATTATATTTATAAAAAAAAGAATATGGTTATGTAAAGGAAAAAAAATTGTTAGGTATATTTTAAAAACATACAACTAGGATATTTTTGTGTCCAATCCAATTTTCTTTTTTTTATTTCGTTTCATATCTTTCTTTCTATGAGCAAATAGATTACCATGCAGCACTATAAGCTACTTCATATCTCGAGTTTTCAGGTATATAATTATCAAAATCTGAATTATAATCCAGATAATCCTGACCACTTGCTTCATCATAATTGTACATACTATCTCTTCGGTTTAGAACGGTTCTATTAAACCACGTATCTAAGGGAGTAAACTAACAATAAAAAAAATATTTATATATTTTAAGATATAACCTTCTTATGATAATATTTTTATAAGTATACATTTATAATAAATGTCTCTTAATATATGTATATTTTAAATAGATTTTTAATAAACCCTGTATAGAAAAAATAATGTAAAAAGTGTATCGGCGTCGACACCAACATTTATTGATGTAGTGTTTGATGAAGCATTATCCTCCTCTTTTACATGAAATGAAACACGGTTTGATGAATTGTGTTGATCCATTTCTTCAGATGATATTTGTTTATATTTAAGAAGTTCCTGTATATTATCTTTTATTGTAAATAGATCTTTTCCTAATTCTTGATTACAAATGTCATACTTTAAGCAATATGATTTTGAGAAACTTTTAGTATAACATTCATTATAAATCAATTTCTATTCGTCTTTTTCCTTTTTATAGAAATCCTCAAAAAATCCTTTATGAATGAATTCATAAAAGGAACTCTACTCTTTTTTTTTTCATAGAAAACCCCCAATTTATTTTTTATTAATGAATCCAGAGAAGTAATTGTATTATTTTCTTTGCAGAATTTAATAAATTCATACAATATTTCTATCATAATTTTTTTTTTTCGTGATCCTTATCGTGTAAAAGTAAATTGTAATTTAACGAAAGCAGTGTTACTAAATTAGTATACAAAAATTAAAACAATAAAGAAAAATACACATATATTATGCTACGATAGCATTCATTTTAGCGTTATCGTTTTGATTAATGAATAATAGGATATTCATATAAATATAAAAAATGTATAATTTTAAAAAAAATGATAGTATACATTTGTTTGCGATATAGTGGAATGTCCATCTTTGGTTTTTTGCTTGATAATTGATATATATGGTAAGTATATTTATCTGTAAAATTCATTTCATTTGAAGGTTTACATAATGCAAAATTTGGAAGAAATGGTAATCCTTGCTTAATATAAAGTGATAACCTCGTGTATCTATTTCATCATAGAAGCGTTTGAATTTTTCTAGGGAATTGTATAATTTTTCATCATCAGTATGGCATTTACTGATAGCTGAATTATAATTTTTCTTGAATTTTTCATGGAATTTCGGCATTTTTCTTGTAACTTATCTTTTATTTCATAATATAACCTATATAATTCATATAATACATTCATATTATTAAAAGTTGTACATTTAATATGATATATTTTACTTTTTAATAAAACATTTGATGAAAATGCCTTATAGTTATTTTTTATAAACTCATAAAACTGTGTTATATAGGTACGAAATTTACAGGTAATTGTCAATTTATAAGTTAGCCAAAAGTTCAAGTAATCACTATATTTGCTATATTTAGCTGTACCATTTGAATATTCTGCTTTCAATTTTTCTAAAATGATCACACATTTTTTACAGAGATTCGTTAAATATAAATTAGATTTAAAATGAGGATTTTCTGTCCTATAACAGAAATTGGCATAATGCAGATGAACACTTTTGTTAATATGATATTCATTTTGAAAATATTTCTCTGAATTTTCAAAAATATTATTCTATAAAAAAATAAGTAAAGTTAATATACAAATAAATTATAACAAATTAAAAAAAAAATAGCCTAATTAACTTCAATAAAATTTGTATGTTCATTTAAAAAGCTACATAAATCTATGTTAATAAAAAATTAAAATTTGTATATACATCTGGTTCACCCATTGCCATTGCGTTACTGCTACATTATTTATATTAAATAATAAAATTAGTTAATTTATGAATATTTGTATATAAAAATTGTTATGAAATTATACATTTTTACATTATTCATATATTTCTGTTAATTTTAAAATATATATAAATATTTTTAGTTAGGACACTTCGATTATTACTGTAGATTAAATTATAATTATAATAATGATACTACATGAAATAAATCTTTAAGATTATTTAGCGAAATTGATTTATATTCTTCTCTGTATTGCTAGAATAACATGTAATATTGTGTATTTATATATTATTTGGTAGAATTCTCTTTAATATCATGTTAATTTATACTTGAAATGAAGAGAAGTAAAAGTATTATTATAAATTTTAGAAATTTATAGATGGACTTTATGTTAGAATATATATATATTGGTTTTTCCTCTGAAATGTTGTCTGGCTAACATAAGTATTTTTATAAAATTTATAAAAAATAATTCTAAGCTGATGATTACGAGTCTATCTGAATAAAAATTACAATATAACAATTATTTAATATTGTTTCAATTAAGGTTTGTTATAATATATGTGTTCATGTATATATTTAAATTATAAAAGAATACACTGTAATTAAACGAAATTCATTATAAGGAAAAAAATATATGGCCAGAAAATTAGTATTTACTAATTTGCAAAAAAATATTCATTATTATATATTTTTTCTAATAGTAGTTATTTTTAAAAATCGTGTATATTTCATTATTATAAAGTGTTCTCAGTATTTTAATTAAAAATTAATTAATCATTATATTATATTTCTACACCTTTATCAATTCGTTGCAATATAAAACTAATATTTTTAATATAATTAAATACAATAATGTAGTTAAAATAAAGTAAGCAATGTAATTTATGCTATAAAATAACATCTAAGTAAAAATTAATTAGTTTTTAAAAAAAATTGGAATTCGAAATAATATATCTATTATATACCTAAAATATAATAAAATTACAATTTCATCTTAAAATTAATATTAATTTATATATTTCAAAATTATAATAGTATATTTGCACATTTTTTAAAAATTTTCTATATATATATGTAGAATTATTATCACATATTTAAAATGCAAATGCATATTTACTAATACATTTTTTTTAATTGGGAAATAATTTAAAAACATAAAAATATTTTATTTATCAAAAATAAAAAGGGAATACATAATATTTTACTCGCACTTTGTATGTATATATCTACTATAAAATATATTATGCGTAGATTGTTATTGCACATTACATTTTTAATCATATTAAAATATCAGTAAAAAATTAAGTCTACTTTAAAAATTATTTTTTCTGTAAAGATAAAAAAAATTATTGTTATTAATATATTTATGGAAAAAAAATATAAAGATATTTTATTATGTATTTGAAATTAAAAGAAGAAAAAAAAAAAAAAAAATATTTTTTTATATTTTTCCTGTGAATGTACTTTTGCTGATATATTGATAATTCTTCATAATAAAAAATAAAGAATCATAACTGTATTATTCATATATATACTTATTTGACTTTCATAATAACAATAGTAACTTCTGGATTATATGATGCTGTTTTTTTAATACTTTAACGTGCATTATATATTCATTTATTATAGGTATATAATGTTTTTAGCATTAATATACGTTTTAATAACATGAAAATCTATCATATATATTTTTACGTTTTTATAGATTTTTCTTGAATGCAATATTTTATGTATTATTTTATAATTTTAAAATGTTTTACTAATTATTCTACTTTATTATACGTATTTAAAATATAATACATAAATTTTCGCTAGTGCCTTATGGTATATTTCTTTACTCGTATTTATGAAATTGCATAAAACTATTTAATCATGTATTAATTTTAGAGAAATATTAATTATATAACTTTTTAATTGTTATTATATATAATATTTGATAAAAATGTTTTTTAAATGTTATAATATTTAAATGAAGTTGAATGCCTTATGAAGCTTTGTTTCTTACATGTTTATTTAATGGCTTTTTGTAATAATTGTATATCAATTTCTCTGATGTATCAAAAATTAGAACAGTACAATAATATACATTTTTGATAAATGTACTTATTAATTATGATTTATAATAACATGAAAGTATTTATTTTATTACTTAAATAAGCCATGTCATTATTGAGTTATCAATTGAATGTGTCACGTGAAAACAGAATTATTGTACATAATACAATATTGCATGCTTCTCTGGAAACTAAATTTTTCCTAATAATAACAGTATATTTTTAATTCACATTTTATTATTTAAGCAAATCTCTCTATTAAGCATGTTTTATTGAAGCAAATTTATGAGAATAATATGAAGTTATTATGTTATTAAAAAGATTGTATAGTTTAAAATAATAGCTTATATTCATGAGTTCATAAATTGTATTATTTGTCAGAATTATAGCAAGAGTGGTAAATGGAGGGATTATTTATTTTTATATATATAAAATAAGTACATACACATCTCAATTTTAATAATAATAAGTTCTCACTTAAAAAATAAAAAAAATAAAACATTCAGGAAAGCCATATGAATTTATTAAATTGCAAACGCTGTTATAATAAAACATAATATATTAATATTACAAAAATAAATAAAATGTACATAGTAATATAATGAAATTGAAGTGAATTTTTTTTTACATTTTGTATTCAATCTTTTCCACACTGTTTACAAGTTAAAATGCCTTGGATTTATTTCATATTGTTAATAGAATGAATTATCTACATCGATTTACATTATATAAGGAAGAATAATATTTTCCGTTATATAAGTTATATAAAATAGGCTTATACGCTTTCTTTAATTATACCTGTTAATATTTTTTTCTCTACTTTTTGGTTTTGCTTATGCCTAAATTTCTTTATCTTTTTAACTACTACTCGTAAATGATTCTATGAGGACTAAATAGTAAATAGAATGAAAACATATAGTGCAAAAGCTGTAATTATTTCAAAGATATATATTGTTAACAGTGGTAATTAACGAAGATAAAATGGAATATTACGGTTTATAAATTAAATTTGTATCTACCTTATACAAAATAAAAATAAAAAATGTATTTCTAATATTAAAAATGCAATAGAAGCAAAACGCGTATATAAACTTTCTCGTGATGTATTATCAGACCCACGAAGATTCACTATGAGTGGCGAAAAAGTTTGAGGCTTGCTTATTTTGTGTAATTCTTCTGGTTGTGTTTCGAGATTTTGTAATTTAGGCACAATTACATTTTATTCTCTCTGTTTTTCAGAGTCTTCTATGACTAAAAAGTTTTGGTTGTCTACTATTTTCTTTAAGGTAAATGTGAGCTGACAATTCTTTTTTTTTAAAGTTATTTAGCGTACTTCTGCATTTCTGTCCAACAAATGTATATTGAAATGAGCACATATAGATGAATTCTTTTTTATTTACTTTTTGAATTTATCTCACTGAGAATTTTTCAAATTATATCTTTCAATAATTGCGATATATTTTTCACGATATTCATGACATGCCTATTCTGCTACTCGTGTATTATCTAAAGCAATATTATAATCAGGTAGACACATAACTTTTTTCATTTGAAAACTTAGAATACTCTATAATTCTTTTTCATTTTAACTGTAAATTATCAAATATTGCGAAACTCTTCGCATGTTCATCTTTAAACATAATAGAAAATTCATAATATACCCAGTAATTCAAAATCCTACAAAGGTTATATATGCTTCTGTTATTTTTACGTTTTGGGAGATGACCATTTAAAAATTTACAAGGTTACAGAAATCTGAACAATAGTTGGGTTATCCATGTAAGTAGTATCTGCATATTCGCATAAAGTTTTTGGTCAAGATATGGCATTATTCAATTTATTATAAGGTTGTTCTTAGGTAGTGATATATAAAAATATTTGGAGAAATGTACATTGTATTAACATGTTAAATTTGTTTATTTTAATATTGTCCAGAGTGAAATTCCTTTTTGATAAATCTATTCATAGTTAAATGCAATGTATACATCGGCAAAAAAAAAAAATATAAAATTTTGAAATTTGTAGTAGGATGTATTTTCATGATTTTAAATGTTTTTAATTTTTTTTGGAAGTTTCTCTTTTCGTCGAAAAATAATTTTTTTATTAAATTAACGGTAAAAAAATTCAGTCTTTTATAATTTAATGTATAGGTACAAAAAAAAATTTTAATTTTTCACTAGAAATTAGGTGAAAATTTCTTAATATTATCTTAAACACAAAAAATTGTATATATAAAATTATGAATTTATGAAATTGACATATTAATACTTTGAAAAATAAAAAGGGTTATATATAAATAAATGTGTACGTGTGAATTACTGAAGAAATATAAATAATAATTCATTTATTAGTATTAGGTTATTAATAGCTTAAATAACATAAATACACAAAAAAAAAAACAGAAAAAAAAAAACAGAAAAAAAGATGACGTAATAAATTATAACTAAATGGTTATTATATTATTTTGTATTAAGAACTATAAAGAGGAATAAATTTTAACCATTTAAATGTCTTTAGACATATATAATTACTATCTCGTTATATAATAAATAGACTAATAAAAAAGTATTGTTGATAAAATTTTTTATCACAAAGTTAAAGAAGTTCAGCTTATTCTATATTGTACGAACAAATATATAAATTATTAAAGAATTTCTTCTGGATATTATTAAAAATCCAAATTAAATTAAGCATTATAATATAATTCTAACTATTGATATTTTCTATTTTTATGTAATTTTTATAAATTTCAATTATTCATAATGCCTTTTAATAGACTCCTGCCTATATAGACTATATTATTCTCATAAGATAATTATATTTCAAAATTGTCCCCTTATGTTCCAATAATTTTACATTTCACATTTTCAGAGCTTCTACTTTTAAATTATAATAATAATTATCTATATAACTTTTTGTAAATACATACTATTATTTGTGAAAATATAAATATTATTAGTATTATGTTTGAACAACAAATTCTACTTAGGAAGAAAAGGCAAACCAATTTTATTTCCACCTCCGGGTGGCTTCATAGGATTAAGTAAGCTTGCTGGGTTCGTTACTCCTTGTACATTTCTCCACATTTTTCTCATATCATCCGCTTTTGGAGCTATCTTGGATCCAAATAGTGATAGCTAAAATTAGAAAGGTGAACATATTATATATGTAATATAATCATATTTTTATGCTTTAATATTTTAGTAAAATATGTTGTATAAAGAATTAAATGTGGATTATGCTCTTTCTGTATTATTCTTACTTTTTTCATAAAAAAATAAAATAGAAGAATTAATAAAATCGGTAAAACTATGTACTTAGAATAGTGTATCGTTTTAGATAAATAATATTTTATACTATAACCAATAAATTTCTCAAAAAATGAAAATATGTGGTATGATTCATATTGCTCAATATATTCTTCTATATCTTGCTCTCCAAAATGCATCTTTACTTTATAAAATCCAAGTTTATCATATACGTCTTTACATTTTGATTCAATGTCAGAAATTATTGAATAATTTTGTTGGAATTCTTTCCAGAATACTGGACATCTTTGAATGTGCTCTCCACTACATACTTTTTCAAACTCTTTATGTATATTAAAAATATCAGCAATGTACTTACAGTAATCTTCCTTGCAGTTATCGGTACAACTTTCATTGCAACTTTCATTGCAATCTACCTTATTTTGTAATGCACATTGCACCTTTTTATAATTATAATTATAATCATGCATTTTTTTCCATTTTACACGATAGTCTACACTAATAGGAAAATATTTTGTCTCACATTCATTTTTATTGTCAATTTTAATTTTCTCTAGAATATTTCCCCAAATTTTATAAAGAAGAATAATATAAAGTATGATGGATTTACTTTCAACTAAATTAATAACCTTATGTTGTAACCAGAGTTGCATATATGTACAGTGTTTATTCATATCAGAGGGTATTTTTTTTTCTTTTTCTAAATTTTCTAAATTCGATGCAAGTTGCAAACAAAAATCCTTAAGTTGAGGATAGTTATTAAGTAGGTTTTCATCTGAATCGCAAAAGTTTTCATAAGTTGTTGTTTTTTCACCACTGTCTAATTCTCGGTAATATTTTACTGAAGGTAATTCACAGTTATTGGTATCCTAAAATTAGAAAGAATAAAATATAAATATGAAATTTAAATTCTCATTTTATCAGATTTATTTTACTGAATAATTTCACTCAAAATATATATTTAAATAATATTAAAAATATGTGTTTTTAAAGAATAAACATTTGCTGGGCTTTCCATTTTTAAAAGCATCTTTAAATTCTGAGAAAATACAAACTATACAGAGTTATAAAAATTATGATTATGAAAGTAGGTGAATTAAAAAAAAATCTATATGTAACTTTTATATAATATATAACAATTCCCAGTAAATTTTAACTATCTCCGTACATTTTTTAGTAAAATATATTTTTTATTTCGCACTTTAAGATCAATTATTCCTGCATAATTATCTTTTTAGTGTTCATATTTTAAATTTAGGATAACAAAATATTACTTAATGTAAAAAAATACAAAAATAATATTTCTTAAAAAATGCATTTTACGTATGTGTTGCGTTATTTTCATTTCATATATTTTAGTAAATGGTGTTATTCATGTTTCATAGGTATGCATAGGAAAAATTGTTGTATTTATAGAACTTGGTAGTGTCGATTTTTTCATTGTTTTATTCAAAATACATTATTTTTGATTAAATATGTTTTTCATTATTATTAGTAATGTTTTCCCATTTTTAAAATAAGTTATTACTGTAAATAATATAGATTTATATTTTTACTATTTAATTAATTACTTTTCAAAATAAATAACAAAAGTTTATTGTTATTCATTAAAAAAAATTATAGTCTACGTAAGTGCATGATATTCTTGTAATTGAGAAAAACGAATAACAATAATATGAATGCAAACAAAATCTCAAGTTACTTTAGTATTAATTAAAATATAACTATATAGTATAAATAATTTATGTTTATTTTATCACATAGATATATCATTATTTATCATTTTAGGTATAATTATTTTTTTTCATCATTATATTTGAATCACGAGATTAATGTTGATAAATTTTTTTCATTTACCTATATTTACATATTGAATATGTATATTATTAGATATGCTAATGACCATAGACATTAAAATGCTGTTACTATTTTATATATAATTCATTAAAGAAATGTTTTTAATATATGCACTATAGATAAATTATGTGATATCATTTTTTTAAGGTACGTGAAGAGTATTAAAATAAGTTAATATAATTAATACGTGTAAATCACAGCTTTATCATGCTTATATTTTAAAGTTTTTTTTCATTTTTTTTTTCTTCTTTAAAGTTATTTTTAATATTTTTTTATTACATAGAAATAAAAATGCAAAAGAAAAAGATGGAACTATCGAAGAAGGAATTATTCTAATATAATGTTTGTAGTACCCCTATAGATTTTACTGTATATTTTTTAATTGTTCTGAAGTACTTGGGGTTTCTTAATATTTTTTTTTTAAAGAATACAGCCTCATTTATTATCTCATATTTAATATTATTAGTTGTATCCAAATATTCAGAAAGTTACTTTTATTTGTATTAATTAGCTATATTAATAGTTATCTGTGTCCTTCTTTTGTTATTATTATTTGTTAATATCCTGTATATGGAAAAATACACGAATATGAATCTTAGGAATTATTCTTTTATTTTATATATATATTTTTTTTTATAATGAAATATCCTTTCAGTTTGTCGTTTTCATTAAAAGAAATAATTTATATATATGGCATATGTAGTTTTTTTTAAACATAATTCGTTTTTATATGAATTTTTAGAGATAGCAATTTCACTGTAAAAACTGCATAATTTACACTTTAATGAATTCGTATAAAATGCAAATATACTACAATTTTCCACATTTGGATTTATTTTATTATTGACAACTTCCTACTTATTTTAAAATTATTTAAATGATGCTTCGAGTTAAAAAACAAATGTAAGGAAACTCTCTTTAGCATATAAATATATTTTCATTTATTTTTGTGGATTAAATTAAAAAAAAATTTCTTTTTATATAAAAATATAAGCCTATCTTTTTGTATACTTGGAAAAAAATAAAGACAAAAAAATAACATGATTCATTATTTCCAATACATGACAAATATTTTATGTAAAGAGAAAGTTAATAGCATAAAATACCTATGTTCATATTAATTTATATATGTATATAACAAATAATTCATTTTGGACATTCTTTTAAGATTATGTTGGAACATATTTATCTTTGTTCATGCTGCATTGACGTAATAATAATCATACATATATAAGAACAAATTCAATGCAACATATCTTAATTTATTAATTATTATTTGTTATATCTAAAAATTAAGGTGTGCATATCGGTTATATTTTACAAATGAATATTTCTTTATCATTATAAATACTTTATTTAAAATATAGTATTTAGATGTAACTTATGATATATATAATATAATTACACATTCGTGAATTTTTATGTCTATAAAACAGCTGTATATACTTATTGATATCTTTAATAATAATACTTTTATGTTTAAGGCGCGTATATTTAAAAACTGTTGATCTTGAATAGCTGTGTGTGTAGATTCATTCTGTTGACATTATTACCATAAAGAGAATTATGTTCTCAATATGATTAATTTATTGTTGTATTATAATCATTATTAAATTATTAAATGTATTAGGCAATAATATAATTAATATTTATATGTGTGAATAGATGCATGGTAGCATGTAAACGTAAAATATATTCGATTTATCGTATAATCTTGTGTACTTTTGATATAATATACTAATTACATCTCTCATATCTTCTAATGTTAACTGTAAAATATTTTTCTGCATGAATCGTTTGAACAGTTTCCATATTTACATTAATCCACATTACCATAATAATAATTAAATGAAAGTTTCTATGTTAACAATATATTTTAATTGAACCATGTATAACCTTTAGTATTTACCGTAGAAAATAATTTTGTTTACATATTCTAATTGATTATATATATTATTTGTTTCTAGTACCTATATATAAATTTAATTTCTAAAAATTTATCTTACTTCATTTAGTATTCGAATAAATAATTATTTTATATATATAATTTGTTCGGAAAATTATTTTTATTTTTTATAGATACGATATAACTAATATAATGGTAGATTATCTTTATAAGGAATTATTTCGTCTATTAAAAATTTAACATACATTTACATTTTTCTCATGGAAAATAAGATACAAAATTATTAGGTATATACACATATTATCTATTCATATTTTGATCCTACTTTGGCTATAGAAATCACCTTTTTTACAACATCTTCGTCATTAAAAATATATAAGATACTTTTTCAATGTATATATGGTTGATGATCTGCATAAATATTTATAGCGTATTATTTTATCTAGTATTTGTTTTCATTGTTGTTATAGTTAGACTATTTATGAATCATATTATGAAGGTTATATTATTGGAATTATATAGAAAAATAAAAATAAACTTACCGGAAATTTGGGAATTTGTTATTTTAGTTACATACCCTAAAAATATTTAATTTTATATATATTAATTTATTCGTAATTTTATATACAAAGTACTGCTCCTTTTTAATCTATTTCGTGTTTGTATTTGTATGTATTATCGTGTTATATTTATTCTAGTATTATATTTACATACACTTTGCTCATGTCATAATTTTATTATTTTTTTAGAACATTATGCTTTGCTATTTATTTTTTGTTATTTTATTTTGGTAAAAAATAACAATTAGACTGTTACATGAATAAATCAGGAATTTCATAATGAATTATATGCTATGTTATATCCGTTGTAATCCGAATCTCTTTCATCATATTCAGGAATAAGTTGATGAATTTCATATTCTTCTCCATCGTTGCTTCTTGATATTCCTTTAAAATTCTGTATCCGAAGTTTTAACCAATTACCAAGAGGTGTAAACTAATATTAAAATAATAAAAAAAACTATTCATTTTAAAATATTAATCATTTATGAAAGTAATTTTATGTACGAATATATTTTAAAATAAGCAAGAGAACATGAATACCCTAACTTATATTATTATTAACCTTATAGAAGGATAGTAAAATAAGTAATACACTAATCCCTGAACTAAATAGTGTTATTGGTATAGTAGCACCCAAAGAGCTAGGTAATATATGGTGCTCTTCTGTATCACTTTCTGTTTGTGGTGCTGGTGGATGTGATGATTCCCCATATGTTTCTTGTGTATCTAACATTCCACTTCGGGACCCCGAAAATGCAAAACTTCCATCTGCTTTCTCTTCATCATGATTGCAAGTAACAGAGAGTAGAAATAAATTTTGAATTTCCGAATTACATATTGAGGTTGATAGGTTTACTTTTTCTTCAAAAACCCTTTTAAAATCTTTTAATACTTTGCAAAATTTTGTATCGTCTATATCTGGATATTCACTTATTATCTTATTATATATAGTAGAGCATGGTTTGGCATAAGAACATAATGGTGTAAGTCGTTTGTTAGAAATGAATAACTCACATATTTTATACAAATTATACAGGTTTTTGCTTTTCTCATATATATCTGTGCCCATGTCCTTTATTTCAGACATGCATAGATTCTTTATCTCATTATTACTATTATGGTTCATATAAGATTTATAAATATCAAAGATAGAACTCTTCGAATTATAATCATCACGAACTCTACCATTTAATATATAATTGATATATTGACAACAATTCTTGTTTTGACATTTATCGTTACTTCCAAAATGCATTAAATATTTTCTTAGTCTTAAGCAATCCATGGTAATGCGAAATGAATGTTCTGTTTTTTCTCCGAGAACAGTTTCAGGAAATGAATCAAAATCACCCCCAATTTCGCTTTGAATCTGATTATATATGCCATAATTAAAGCTATAATCCTCAAAGGAATCATACTAAAAATAAGTAGTGTGAAGAAAAAGTATTCACACATAAAACACTATTTGTACCTAAAATATTTATTATACTAAATTGGCTATAGATTATATAATAATAATATTACTAAAATTAATTTAATAAAAAATATGAGTTTACCTTTTCACTTTTCCCAATTTCTTTCATTTTAATAAAATCTAGATAAAATAAATAAAATAACAAAATTTAGCTTATAATTTTGAACATATAAAAAGTATTAGAACATGGTATATTCATATATAATTCATGTTTTTTTTTCTTAATAATGATATAAAAATTAATATTTTTCACTAAATATTGTTGCTATATTACATATAACATTAATCTATAATATTATAGATTGTAACAAGAAAAGAACATTTTTAAAATTATAGAAAACATCGATGAAAATATGCTGTGGTAATTATAATAATATATTCCATTATATGTTAAATGCATATTCAGAACATTTTCTTTAAAATATATATTTTACAATTCCTTAAATGCTATATAATAAGAAAAAGAATTAAGATTATTATTATGCAGTCCGATTTATTTTTTAATATTTCATTATTTATCTGTTTCTCAATTTAGAGTATTGTTTAACGTTAATTTGATTTCTTTTTAAAAGCAATGGATCTTTTAATTTTTTATTTACTTAATTATGCTATTTTAATATATAAAATAATTCCATATAATTATTCTTATTTAATGTTCTTTAGAATTTCAGCTTTTGGAATTACGTTATCAATGTATAAAAAATACATTTAACATAAATTATGAGATGCATATGTGTGTATTCTTATTTAAATATAATGATAGTACATGGAAAGCAATATCTCTTGTAGTTACAGGATAAAAAATAATTATATATATATTTAATATATTTAATATATATAATTTTATTATCTGGAAATTATTCTTTGTCGTATAGATGCAAAATACTTTAATGCATTCCTCTCTATTATTACCTATGATAATAATTAAATATTTAATATGTATATTATTATAACTCAGAAAAAATACTTATTATTTAATGATTATCTAATGAAATAAAGAATAAAAAATTATTAATTTATTTATATAAAATAAAAAATGGAAAAACACAGAAAATCGATAATTAGTTGTCATTATATATTAAAAGTATCGTTGTATATGATGGACATCCTTAAGATAATAAAAAAGGAGAACAATATAAAAATAAAAAGAAAAAATAATATATTTTACATAATGTATTTTATATTAGAAATAATGTATTTTCTATTAATTTAATATTATGTATATACTAAGAATTGTTTAACATATAAAATAATTAATTACTGAAAAATTTATATATTCTGTTCGTATATTTATATTAACTTTAATGTGCTTATAAAATAAATATAAAAAAAAAAGAAATATTTTCATAACCATTTAAGAAAATAACAGTTAGTTCAATGATATTTTCAATATAGTTGAATGTAATTACTTTTTTGTTAGGTATTATATAAATTCATATATATGTATGTTAATTTTTTTTTTTTTTTTTTGCAGCATAACACATAAATTATCGGCATTTTTCTTTTTAAACAATTGTGAGAAAAACATGTAATTATAAAATTAAGTAGTTTGTTAATAGTACAAGTAAATTTTTATCGCTATTTGTTTTTCTTAATATTTATTATTTCGGCAATATCTGAGAGATATTAGCATGATAAATTGAAGCGTGTGAAGTTGTAGCAATTATAATGCATGTATTTCTTATTATCATTTATTTTTGATAATGCTTTTATATTATATCGATTTATGAAGAACAATTACGGAACATTTTATTATTTTATTTTATCGAAATTAAATATATTTTTTCAATTAAATTTGTTATATTAGGGGCTTCATAATTGTTAAGAATGTATGTTATTCTTTTCAATAATGAATTTAAAATATATTCTCTATTTGATTTTTGTATTCCGAAATATTATTTAATTACTTTCACAAGAAGTGTAATTTATATTTGTTGATTTTATACACTGTGATACTTCTATCATTGTTACCATAATAAAAATTTATCTCCCCAGAATTTATTTGTTATTATTATGATGGATCGAATAATATATATATAAAATTAAGTTAAATAGCAAAGGGAAAAAGCTTTTTCTTGGTTAAAGCACTTCGAACTCTGGAGTAATAAAACATGAAGTAGTAATTATCTAATATTGCAATGTTTAATAATATGATATTAAATTTTATTTATTTACATAATGATAATATGCTTCCAAAAAATGTTGTACGTATATAGCAAATTTATATTAGCTCTAATTAATGTATATTTTCACTGTGAGAAATGATCAAAATTCTAATTATTTAAGTTTCAATACAACTGAAAAGGATTAATGTGTTAATAATATGTTATTACTGTAGGTACGTGTTTTTACTACATACATTATGAGAACATGCATTACGAATAATTGTGTGACGCATATTATAATAAATTATAAGTTCATAATGAAAATATGGTTATTTAATTTATCTATTTTAAAATAATTATTGCATTTGCAATATTCACATTTTCAAGGAAATCAAAATGCATAATGTAATGCTTCTATGTTGTAAAGATGCTACAATGTATAAAAATATGATTTTATATATTTTTAAAATGTTCGACATTTTTTAACATAAAAAATTATTAAATGTTTAAACACAGTATACATATTAATGTATTAAAAATGATAGAATTTTATTTTTCAAATGTAATGGTTAAAAAATACATATTAAGAAATAAAAAATACCTTAATAACACGGAGAAAAACAGAATATATTACACCAAGTGAAATATATTAAAAATATAAAAAGAAAAAATATAAAGATAAGGTTATAAAAAGAAAAAGATCCTATAAGTATATACTTTTTATTTAATTTAATAATCATAATACTGGTAAAAATTAATTTTTCTTTTTTATGATGTATTTTTCTCATAAATGTTGAGGATACAAGTTATAGTAGAAATATGATTTAAGTGCAAAATGATAAAATAGATAAATTAGATTTGTTCAAGGTAAAAAGATTAATTTCATTATTATTATGTAATAATTCTATAATATGTTTATAGGCATAAATGTTAATAATTGTCTTCTTTTTTAATATTTTTATGTAAATAAAATAAGAAGTGGGGTAAGTTTGTATGGAATAATAATTGCATACTGAATAATATATAACTTTTGTGATAATACATTTATGTGAATACACACAAAATAATTATTTAGGTATATATATATATTTATATATATGAATTAAGAAATTAAGAAGAATGATATGCTATACTGTATCTTCTCTCAATAAAATTCGTGTTCTCAGGCTCTTGTTCGAATATAGGTAATTCATTTTTTCTTTCATTTATATTTCTCCACATATTTTTCATTTTTTGTAATGGATTATTTATTGGCGATCTAAATGCTTCAAACTATAAAAATAAAATTATAAATAAAAAAATATAAACATTTTGTGATTATATACATATATTATCAAAAATTATAAAAATAATTTTACAATACTTATATTTTTAAATAAAATTTATATCAACCTTATATAAAATGAATAAAACCTTTGATACTACTAAAGACACAACAACAACTATTATAATATTAAATGTAGTGCTCGACCCAGAAGATACCGTATCGGTTGTATCAGCGTTTTCTCGGCTGGATTGTCTATCTGATAAACCATTATCTTCTCCATATCTTCGTCCTTCTTCAGCTATTTCCTCTGTTTCTGGATACAATAGTTTTTTTTTTACTTCTATACATTTAGTATCAGTTTTCATTTGTGTATTATAGTCATCTTTAAATTTTTTTAGAGCGTCACATATGGCATTATTAGATTGTGGGTTACACTGAGTTATTTGATGTTCATATAAATTAACGCATTCAATTGCATTATCGCAAAGGCTGATATCATTAGTAAAAAAAATATTCATATATTTATTAAGGTTATCGTACAATGTATAAAGTTTTTCGATATTCATAAATGTACTATCCTTAATGTCTTTTATTTCATTCTCACATGCATTGATTTGATAATAATTTTTTGGATCTATTAATTTCAACTTTCTGTAAATACATGTATTACTGCATTCATTATCTTGAATATTTTTAAGTTCATTTTTTAGCCAATAGTCCAAGTCCTTACACCAAGCAGATCGATCAGCCGTGGGGAGAGTATCTTGCGATAAATATTGTGAAAATTTAAAAACGCCTAGACAGAGATTTATATATATTTCGTTACTATTAAAATTATCTTTTGTAAATTTTTTACAGATTTCATTATTGAAACGGGAGAAATAATTATTTATATTCGAATTAAGAGTATTTACATATCCAGGAAGTTGACTTAAAATAACATACTAAAAATTAAAATAAGCATAATAATACATAAATTCATAAATGCTTATATAGAAATATTAATATTTCATTGTATTTATGGAACATATAAATTTAGAAATAATGTTCTATAAATTAATTTTTTAATAAAAACATATAATTTACATATTCTTCTTCTTTTGCCTCAGGCATTTTATTTTCAGATAAGAGAATTAAGTAAACACTTAAAAATACTAGAATGTATGTATTTATATGTGAAAAATAACTTTAAACAATATATTTATAAAGTATTAATTTATACTAATAATAAAATTTAAATCAATTTACTATAGTATCGAGATTAATGAAATCATAATTATGTATAAAATATATCGTTTTTAATGATATCATAAATTACTCACAATTTTTTATAAAATAGAAAAAACAAAAATAGTAGAATAATATTTCCATTAGATAATAACATTGTGTATTAAAACAAATATGTTATTATTTACTTTATCCAGTAGTTGTGAATAATATTTATTTATATTAAGCAATAAATTAGGTAACCTCCAAAAAAAATAAAAATATATATATATTATTAATTTTCTAAAAGGAATTTTTTTCTGAAATATTTCTGCAAAAATGTTATATATATACATATATATATATATATACATATATATAAATACTTTTGATTCTAAGGCTTATAAAAAATCATTATCGTTGAATTTTTTTATTCTTTCATTTTTGAAAATATTAATTTAAAATTAAATGTTAAAACAATTTCACTCCTCGTTGAGTATGTTAATTTTAAAAATATTTCAACAACTGAAGTATAAATATATTTTTTTTAATTTTAAATACTAGAAGTTATATTATTTCCTTATTGAGGAAATAAAATTTTTATTAAATCAATATTTTATATATAGTTTTATTATTTCATAGAGAAATTCAATTTTCAAATAAAAATATGGTTTCTACTATCTCTGAAGTTTAGCAAGATAGGAAAGAGGACATTTCATTTTATGATATCTAAGTTTCTTTAATATTACATATCTAATTTTTAATTTTACTAATGTAAAATATAAAATAATGCAAAATTTTATTTTATTAATATCCCCTATAAAGAAATTAAAAGAAATGAATTCAGATCAATTATCTTTGATCTTCAAGTCAGCTGTGAAATGTGTACTTTCTTTTTTACAATTTATTAATTATATAGTTTAAAAAGATAAAGGTACAACATTACGGCAATTTATAAATTATATATTATATATTAAATAAAAGAATACATCTAAAAAATTTATTTTATTTTCGTTAAATAGAAAAAATAATACATGATAATACTATATTATTTTTTAATTTTATGTATTTCATAATTAATTCGTTAATATCTCTACTATCTCATAATGTAAATGTTTTGAGTTTGTGTTCAATATTGAATAATATAATAGAGTATTATTTATCGTAAAGTTTTCTTAAAATTTTTTTTTACAATAAAAGATATTAAAACATTAAATTTATTTTAAAATTAACAAAATGAAAAAATGTAACTATAATTTTCTATTGTTTTTTACATAAAATTACATAAATATTCATAGTATATTGAGATTTGTCATCCTTATATGTTTCTTTATATTAAATATTGAACTAATATCTTTTTTCAGAATAAATTACAGAATATATGGAATTACTTTTTTAGATTATAGCTATTTTTTAGGATTATATGTACTTTATTTGAGCTTTGATGAAAAAATATTTAATATTTTTATTTATCATATATACAAACTTACATAAATATACAGAGTTAATCGCCTTCGTGCATTTCATTTCTACTTTTACGAACTTCATAAAAGTTATCATATTTTAATGAATAAATTTAATTATTTGTGTTGGAAATAAATATAAGATGTATTTTATAACAGTATCAAGACATATGAATTTATATTATCCAACATATATATATTTTCAACTTAATATTGATTTTATATTTTATTCTTACTTTTTTTTTCCATTAATGCTAATGAAAAATTTCCTGTTATATTCATGTATAACACATTATTTTATTAATTACATTTATTATACTTATTACATTTTGTTTTTTTTTAATTTTTATAAACACAACTAATTTTTTATTTGTGGATGTAATAAGTATGAACTTAATAATTTTTCGTAATTATAACTTCTGTTTAATTTATTTGAATTATATATAAATAAATACATATCCTTTATATGCATAGATGGATTTATTTATATTGTACGAGCTTTCATTTAAAGGATATTAATTCGTTAATGCTTTATGCTTAATCATTCAAATTTCTATTATATATATTTAGAAAAATGAATATTCTATTCTTATTATACTTCAATAGAACAATTCTAATTTAATAATTGTGGGAATAATGATATCTTATATTTTTAAGGTTAACATACTTTTATAAGGCTTTTCGTACAGATATTTATTATCAGGTTTATATATAAGATATAGTATTATTTGTGTATTAAGTAAAAATATGTATACATTTATTTTTTATTTTAATTTAGATTAAAATAACTATTTGTAAGTTGTAATTTTTTTTTTTTTTTTTATTTATAAGTTTCTTTTTATAATAATTATATAATACTTTTCTGTGATTACATTATTTAATTTTTACTTCGGAAATTTTTTTTTCTATATTTCACATTAAATAATTAATTATAAGCTTATTAATACATCATTTATAAAATATTAATGAACAGTACAATAAAATTTATATTAATAATATATGTACTACAAACAAATTTTTAATATCGGATTAATGTAAATTTTTTCTTATGCTGTTATTAGTTATAATACAATTTTTAAGAAATATAGTGCTTATTTAAAATAACATTTTTCAAAAATAATTTTATTCTTCTTTCTTTAATTTAATATTAAATAAAAATGCATGCTATTTTGAGTTATATATTTAATATTTTTAAATTACGTAAAAATATATAATATTTTGTTTTGAAAGAATTTTAAATGTTACTTTTAGTTAAAATCCCTAGTATAATTAAATAAATAGGTATACATTTTTGTAAGTATTTTAATTTTTTCTTTTGGTAATATACAATAACTATATTCATTTTTTCTGAAATACAAAGAACATGTTTTTTTGTATGTATAAAAAAAAAAAAACGAATTATTCATATGTGTATTATGTAGAGTGAGCATTATATTTTTCTATAATTAATAAAATAATTATGTAATTGTACTTAATTCAAATCATTTCATTTTATGTTATTACCTATTATATTTATTGTAAAAAAAAAATAATTATTATTCTGTGCTTAAAAATAATTATTATATATTCTAAATATTAAAAGAAAGTTTAAACATATTTGTATTCTCTACTTATTGTATAGTAATAAAGAAATAGCTGCACTAAAAACAATATGAAAGAGAATGTTATTTGTGGTTATAATTATATTTAATTGACATAATGCAACAGAATTACTTATATTTACCATGTCACTTTGACCTAATTTTTCATAGTTCTGAACATCTATTATACATATTTCTAATCATATTATTTAGATGTTACGTGAAATTAGGGTTAAAACTACTTCGTTTTTCCCAATTCCTTAGATTTAATTAAAGAAATATATTTTCATTCTGTTTGTTTATAATGTTTATAAATATATAATTATAAATTCCATATAAGATGTTTTGTGCATGCGTATCATGTTAAAATATACAATAATGTGTATATAAAACATATATTAAAAATTCCCTTTTTTTTATTGTTGACGTTAATTATACTTGGAGTACAACATTATAAACATCACATATATTACATTTGGCATAATTCCAGAATTATGGCATTTAATAGAAAACCTTTTTATGTTCTTGTGAAAAGTTGTACTTCAATTTTTACTATAGATACCATATTTTTTTTCTCATCATTTATGTCATAGAGTAATTATAAACATTGTTTCATTCATTATAAATCTTTATGTTTTATTTCATAGAAAATTTATAATTCTAATTTTTCAAAACACTCGCTACATTTGAAAATTATGTTTTTTTGTCTTATTGTATTTATGAGTTATTTATAGAATAATATGATATGGTATATTCACTGTTTTCAATGGGAGTGTGTTCAAATTCAGAAGTAGGTAATCTAAAACTAGGTGTTCCTTCACCTACATTATCCAAGATTATGTTATCCTTTTGCATTCGACTTCGGAGTAGAAATCCCAATGAAGTATACTAATGTAAAAAAAGTACATAAAATTAACATGTAATTCATTTTTTATGTAAATTCTTACTAGAATATAATAAGTAAATTACCCAAAATATTTATGCTGAAAAATGAAATTCATTCTAACCTTATATAAATAGAATAAAAAGGCAAATATACCCACTGTTGTACCAATAGCTGAAGATGCTGAGATAATAGTACTGTTCAGAGAGTTTATAGGTTTATTACTTAAGTGTAATGTATTATTTTCTTCTTTATATATTACGTGTATTGGATCTTTCAATGATTCAATGACTAATGGACAGTTACTGGTAGAATGTGGAACATAATGAAATCCTTTGTCCGATATAAATTTTTTCGAATATATAGTACCTAACTTATATATATCTTGGAATTCCTTGAATTCTTTGCAATAGTTATCTTCTTCATTTTTTCCGGAACATCTATTGATACTTTCATGATATTCTTTTAATCCTTTTCCCAGAAAATCCAAGTATTTACATTCTATATTATTCTGTGTATGGAATGTATCGATATTACTATAATAAATTAATGCAAATGCGTATAGACGTCTTAGTTTATTAATATCATTCCACTCCAATTCATTAAATGTACAAATATTTTTTAGTGTACCCCTCATTTGAATCTCTAACTTAGATTTCCATTTTTCAAAATGGTTTTCAATTTTTAAATCAACAGGACCAAGTTCTACTACTTTTTCATACAACCAATATTTAAGATGTAAACAAAATTTTTTATAATTCTCAGGTATTTCGTTATAGAGTTCATTATGCCAACCATTATCTTTTGCTATTATTATGTATAAAATTTTGCAAAAGTTTAATATGATGTCTTCATTACTATAAGGAATCTGTAATCCATTTTTAATTTGATTGCAATGTTTTTCTCCATCTGGATCAAGAATATATTCACTATTAAATTTTTTGTAAATTTTATCAAATAATAAATTTCTAAGAAAATGATTCTGCAAAAATAAAGAAAGGATTAAATATATATATTTAATAAAGCTTATTATATGTATAAATTTTCTATAGCGCTTCAGTAGATAAAATATATGAAAATTATGTTCTGCAAAAAGGTCAAAGAGTAAAAATAAAAATATACATCATTTTCAAATTCTTCATAGGTAAAATTATCCCTAATAGTAGACATTGATATTTGCTAAAATGTTAAAATTTGTAATAAATTATCTATATGAAAATTAAAAATAATATCATATATTTCATAAGAATATTATTCATTGGTATATGTTAATTTTGAGATTGAAAAGTATTCCTTATTAGGATATTTGTTTTTATTTTACGTAGGAATAATTCATTGTATTACTATTTATTCGATGAAAAAATTGTTTTTTAATTGAAAAAAATTGTAAGTATCTTTAAAGTATAATATTACAACTAAATATATAACTCCTAAAGGAAAAAATGTTTTCTTTGTATACTATTCCTTGCATATATAACTACGATTTGATTAATATTCCATGTATATATCATTGTATTCTTAATATGGAAAAAAAGAAGAGTATAACATAGGTTTAGATATCTACTAAATCTACTGCTAATTCAAAATATTGCTCATTTATAAGAAGCATATCTTCAAGCATTTTAAGAATTCCGATTTCATAAATAATTTCTTGGAATTGTACATTATAATTAGAAAATTCCAATGACAGTTTTTTTTTTTTCATTTCGCTACATAGAAATGTATAAACGAAAAAAAGAATTAACTTAAGAAACACTGTAAAAACTAAAATTTTGTAAATTGAAGGAGAAATGCTCTTAATTTGATATTATAATGCACAAAAATATTGGATATTCTATTAGAAGTAGAATACTTTACATTACAATTTTAATTTCATTTAATCATAATTTGATAAATATATCATACTTCTTTAATAATATATTACTACATAATTTATGTAAATTTATACAAACATGAATGTTAAAATTTTAGTTCATATTTTTATCCTCATTTACTTGATAAACTGAATATAATTTTTATTTTCAACATAATTATTATTATGTATATAATTAGAGGTATATAGAAAATAATTTCCTCGTAAAAAAGGGGTATAAATATTCTTTATAATAACAATAAACTGTCTTTAAGCATTTTAAAAAAATTCATTGAGCTGTATTATACTTTTTAATATAGCAAAAATAGGATTATATATTTAACTGAAAATACGAATAAAAAATACGTTTTATAAATGCATAATGTCGAAAAAAAAAATTTATATTATTTATTTTATTTTTAGCAGATATAAAAATAAGTGTGAATTGTTATGATAATTGTTGAAAATTTTATAATTACTCATTAATAATAAATATTTTTTCATTTCTCAAATTTAATAAATAACATGTATATTGAATAAAATTACATTTAAATATATATAAATACATTTAAATTTATTTTTTGAAACTCTTTTTGAAACACACATGTTACCTATATGTTCGAATAAAAGAATACGTACCAACTATAATTAAATTATTCTATTTAAATAATTTTAATATTTTTATTCGTTTATTAGATAATATTACAAATATAAATTTTAGAAATAAAGGAATATTTATTTGTTATTCCTGATACATATATGGATCTGATTTTTTTTGTGATAAGTCTTAAGTGGGTAAGGAATACTTTTTTTTTTTTTTTTTTCGTTCTTATTTGGATAATTATATTTGTCTCAGGTAATGAGTTTTAATTTATGAAGAACACTTATCAATATATGAATTATGGTGGATTTATTAGATCTATTATGTTCTCATATAAATTTATCTGTAGAAACTAATTATGTGCTTCAATATTTTCGCGTATTTTAGTATTCTCTAAATATCTATGTAATGATTAATGATCATTCTATTTTTTATTCCTCTTTTGTACATTGTTAGAAATTCATATTATCTTTGCATGCATTCATTATATTCTTTATTTTGTATTTTACAAAAAAAGAATTTTTTTACTATATATAAATTTTGGTATTATATGAATATTAATTATAATATAATTTTTTTCTTCTATCTCATTAACAGTTTATAATATGTATTACTTTTGCATGGACAACAGTAATTCCATAAGTGCCATTAATTTTTTTTTAAGATATAATAAAAACTCTATCATATTATATAGTGACATATACTAAGTATTATGGTATATAGACACAAAATTATATTTTATCTTTTCTTTTGGGGGAATATAAAATGTTGTAAACATTTCCTTTGTAGAGACATTGAAATACATTTTTTCTATATTCAGATTTATACTATAATTAAAGTATTAGATTTAAAAA
The DNA here is from genome assembly GCA_900088485.1 of Plasmodium ovale wallikeri. Taxonomy (NCBI): domain Eukaryota; phylum Apicomplexa; class Aconoidasida; order Haemosporida; family Plasmodiidae; genus Plasmodium; species Plasmodium ovale. The sequence goes on from FLRD01000284.1 coordinate 120,837, forward strand.
GAAACTTATCAGGATACTGTTCTGATTATTTATACATGTATTTCATGTTATTTTTTTTTTATTTTATTTGTGTTATGTTAGTATTTTGCTATAAAGGGTGAATTATTTATTAAATGAAATAACTACATCCTTATGTAACTGAAAATGTTATAAAAAATACATTCTTATATATTTCTTATAGAAAATGTAAAAAATATTTATATTATGAAAAAGTAAAATTCATTTTAATATAATAACTTCAAAGAAACAATAATAAGTGCAACCATTTGTTATTTACTAGTTGTAAATCGTTTAAATAATAAGCATTCATAATTAATGATTTTCACTTAGTAACATAAAATATGTATCATATTATTGTACAAGCGTAATTCCATATACAAAGCAACGCGGTAGCAAAAAAAAAAAAAAACTATTAATTATAGAAGAAATATAACAATAAATTAAAAAAAAAATTCTTAAATTATTGAAAAAATAAAAAATACTCGAAATAATTTTAAATCAGTAAGATATATATATATTTTTTAATTCATTTTTCAATATATTATCGACATCAAGCTTATTCTTATGGTAATACTATTATGTATCCACGCTTAGTTCATATAATAATTTCCATATTTTTTCATAAATTTTACATGCTATGGTAAGCAATATGATGTGCCGCGTCTTCCATATTTGTTGGTGCAAATTCGTATGAATTTTCTAATATTTCCTGTGCTCCTTCCTCTTCATTACTTTGAATTATATGTTTTCTAAAAATACTGCTACGTAAGCGGGATCCAAGGGGAGTAAACTAATAAGTATATAGAAAAACGTACAATGTATATTTTTTCTTATTAATTATAAATACATAAGGTTAATAGTTTATATTTTTTTTAAGTTCAAATACTTATATTTTTATTTGTTATACGTATTAACTTTAAGAAAAAAGAAAGCAAAAGATGCAGTTCCCAGAAGTGGAAAAACAGTAGACAATGCATTAGTAGATCCTAAAGAAGTGGATACATCTCCATCCGAGTGTGACATACCGCGAGCTCCTCCTTCTTGGCTTAATGGTAAATGTATTCCTTGTTCACCATATCCTGTAGAAGAGCGTTCTTGACTTGAATCAGCTAAATCTTGTGCTTCATATTTTTCTGGTGATGTATTACCTGTACATGTTAACTCTTTTATTTCATTTACGTATTCACGAAGAAAAAGATTAAAAACCTTGCAGTAATTATCTGTATTATTTTGCGCACATCTTTCTTTTTCTTCTTTATAAAAATTGAAAGTTGTAGTAACATAATCTTTGTACGCTGGAGTACATGTGGTATCAGGATAACCAATTCGTGTAAGAATGCTTGTATAATTTTGAAGATAGTCATATATTTTCTTTAAATCCTGAAAGTGCTTTTTGTCAACATCAAACATATCATCATTATACTTATCTTCTGTGACAACACGACCACTTCGTAGAGTTTGAAGTACACTCATAACTTTTTCAAATATAGAACTTTCTGAATTTTCGAGTAATTTATTCCCCAACCAGAAGAATACGTAATTCCAACGTTCATCATAAAATGTATTGAATGACTTCATATTAACGACATAATAAAAAGTATTAACAAGAGAGTCAGAAATACTGCTAAGCTTAACATTTGTATTCTTAATATAAGAGTTCCAATAAGTGCTATCATCATAAAAATTTTCCTTTAATGCTTTATCCAATTTGTAATAGATTATATTTGAAGGTAAATCCCTTAGATCAGGGTCCTGAAATAAAGGAAAAAAATATATACTTATATATAGTTAAATGATCAGTATAAACAAATTATATAAATTACTTTTGACAAACAATAATTTATAAGAAAAGTGGATAATAATGTAATATTTAATGAAGAATAAATAGATACTGTATATTCTGGTTTCATATTTCACTTAATTCTTTGAATGTATATTCTAGATAAAATAATATTTTGACGGAAATGGAAGTATATAAAATATGGCAATATATAAACTACAGATGTTCTCTTTATTACTATGTATTATAAAATTATAATATATATTTCATAACATGAAATTAATTTCTATCTTGAATTTAAAATAAGTATTATTCTATAAGAGTGTTCATATATGAATAATGTATTTAAAAAGAAAAGTTCATAATATAAAATATAATATTTTATATGGTACTTTAATTAATTCTAAATGAAATTAATATAAATATATTTTTTATATGAGTTATCATCATAGTTTTTACAACGATCTTAAGAGAAAAATTCCCCTTTCTTATACTTCTATATTATTTACATTTTTAATATAAGTGCATGTTTCCCTGAATTTACTCAATTATTGAAATTATATTACATTGCATATTTCACTTAAGCGTTATCATTATAAATATGTTTACTTTATTGATATCATAATTAATTATCTTGTATATAATATTTGTAATAGAAATAAATAAAATTTTAACATTAAATTTTTGTATTGTCTAATGGAATAATTAAATTAAAATTTTTTTAAATATTATACAATACATTATTTGTTGTTTAATAAACAGCTAACGTATTGGTTAGGGAAATAAAAATATATTTATTTGAAAAATATACATGCATATTATGACTAAAAAATAAATTTTTTTTTAGCACCGTTTAGGTAGAGATATGGATGAATAATATAGCAAGTATTAATTATCGCTCCATATTATCTTTTGGTTATATTTTTTCTTAACTTTTCCTATATATCAGGAATTATATAAAGTCAAATTCATTTTGAAATTTTAATGTCATTACTTATATCTATATTATTAAATATTCAAATATTTAATTATAAGCCTTTTCACAAAAGAAAAAGAAGAAAGTATGCTCTTGTAAAATTATGATTATTAGGTTTCATGTATATACTATCAAAAATTGAAATTTATTTAATTCTAATTACACTTTAAGCATAAGTTAAATATAATTTTTATGTAAAATTTTTTTTTCTCTACTTTTTTGTATTTTCGTAAAGATAGAAAAAAAAAATTACAAAATCAATAGAGAGACATATTGAGATACATGAAAAGTGGATTAGCAATACAGTGAGGTAAAATTATAAAGTAAGTAATTATATTTACACTAAATATTGTGAACTATATACAAATTATTCATATTGAATTTTTTTAACATTGATGTGAAAGTAGTTAACATTTGTGGATATATGTGATTATAAAGTTATACAATTATATCTATTTTAGAATTTTATTATAGTAAACGTATAATAAGGAAATGTCTTCATCATAATTGTGTGTATAATAAATTAAATTCATGTATTTTGAATTAAATGAGGTGATATGTATTTTTAATAATATTATTTTTATATTTCTGTGTGCATGCATGCTCTGTTTTAAGTGTAAAAATCAATTTTCATGTCGTTCTAAATATTATTACTTATTTTCATCATTTATAATATTATATATATTTCTAATACATAGAAAAGTTCTTTTATATGTACATTTTTATTCAGTAGTTATTATAAGTGTTTTCAGTTCCTTTCATTATATAACTTTTCTAAATGATAAATTCATATTTATAATCATTTATGCATACATTTTTTTTATTTATATTGAAAATTATTATTTAATAAATTTTAATAACTTTTCATGTTGACTTTATTTTTAAGTAAATTCATAATTTTTTTATAATAAGTTAAAACCAATTAACACATGTTATTAATAGGACTAAGAAGATGACTGTATTGAAAAATATATATTAATATTATTAGTGCATGCATGCACAGAATTTGTATTTTTATAGTAAGTTGAAATTATGTTTTTATTATAAACAATGAACTGTTTTACTTTCTATAACTTTTTATATAATATATATATATATAGGGGGAAAAATAATAGTAATAATGATATAGTGTGAAACATAAAAAATATCATAATTAAAATATGAAGGGGAATTTTCATTATTCTTATAGGCAAAAATATTTTTCTAGTGCATATGAATTTGTTATTAAAATAAATAATGAATACATAAAGATATATTTTTAATAGAATTACATTTAGTAGAAATATATATTAGTATTACTGTATTTTTTATGATAAAATAAAAAAGGAACAATAAATATGAATATGTATGGAATGTAAATTATAGTAGTGTGTATTTTCATCGTATGTCGCAATCTTTAACTACAATATAATTTATTTCTTTTTATGGTTTTTTTTTAAGTTAATTAAAAATATATGTTAGCTGGAAATCGTTAAAATATTATCCGAAAAATAAATATACAATGATATATATTATTATTATGTCATAATTATAAGCATAGTAAAAAAATAAAAAGCATAATTTGTTTTTATATTACAATTTAATTTATTTTATCCCATAAATGCCTTTGTAAAGTAATATTTGTCATATTTCTATATTCTCTGGTAAAATATTTCACTAAAAAAATTAGGAAATGCATATTCTTCCATTCTTTCACCACACAATTATTCTGTTCACTTTTATTATGAAATTTTCATTTAATGATATTTATAAATTTCATCGTTGTAATATTTATGTATATTAGTAAATGATTTACTATTCTGACATTAATTTTCAAATAAAAAGTAAAAAAAATATTTTGGAATATGCATTTTTGGCTCATTTAGCAAATCATACATCATTTGATAACGTAACTATATATAACTATATTGAGAATTAAAATTAATACTAATGAAGTTATTTAATAAACTCTAGAATTCGTAAAACTGCTAAAAATTAGAATTAATATAAAAACTATTACTCTATAATTTTTATAAAAACTGTTATAGACATCTTAATTGGTGAATTCATAAGGCAAAAATTCATTATATAATGAAATGGTGTAACAAATTAGTTACCCAAATTGTCGTTCCAATATGTAGTAGATCTTTTGGAACTAATTTAATTTGTTTATTATAGTATAAATTAAGAAAAATTAGTCAAACATAAAATGCAAATATGAAAAGTTTATAGGCATATTTTATTTAAACTAAAAGGACATTGACTGAAAATTGCAATGTTATATGAATAAATGGTTTTTCTTTTGATGAAACAGTGCATTTCCCTTTGAATTTGATTCATCATCTATAAAAAAAAAATATATATATATATATTGGAAGAGAATATAAATAAATTAATTACAAAAGAAGTGTTAGAAAATGATTCAAAATAGATAAATCGAAAATATTAAAGAAATACACAGAATATGGGATATTAACATATTTTAAATATATGATTGCGAATAATATCAAATGTGTATACCTACGTGTTATGGATATATATGAACAAAAAGTGGTGTTAAAATAAAATAAATATTATTGTAACATATATAAATAAGAACAAATGAAATTCTTTTATTAATATGGATAATATTCAATTATGAGTGCATCTAATGATGGAATTTACTTTCACTTATTCAGAAAAGTTCTAAAGAAAACAAATTTATACATTGGGATGAATAAGAAAAGCTTGAAAACTGAAGGGGAATGAAATTACTTAGAAATTATAATTATTGTTCAGAAAGTAATTTTATAAATATTTTATGCTATTATCGAAATATAAAAGAACACAATAATTTTGCAAGTTCTTAAAAAAAGAAAAAATGAATGAAATAAATATAAAAGCGAATAAATAAATAATATTATAATAAGAACTGAACAAATTACAAAAAAAGAGCGTGGACTAATATTATCTTTTATTATAATGAACGAACATTATGAATTCAATATGGATTAATAGAAGAAATGAAATTTATTATTATAATGTAAATGGGTTAATTTTTATATTTCCTCTACAAAACTTCTTTACTGTAACATATGTTCTCACGTAAAATAATGTCTGAATGATAATATAAATTATAGAGGACAATGTACTAAGAGCATTCTGCGAATTCAGAAATTTCCTTCTTATGTTTTTGCACTTCTTCTATTGACAATTTCGTATAATTCTTTTAGTATATATTATATTTCGTGTGGAATAGTTCAAATTTACTTTATTCATTTGTAACCCCTTTTATTTGTGATGCTTTTCATCCACGTGCTCATCAAGAGATTAATATTATGGGAAATGAGTATCATTTTGGCCGACTAACAATTTGTGTTGAATATAGTCATAGTGGTTATAACATATATGATTACATAGATGTAAGAACTTTATGTGCCATATTTCTACTGATTTTTAAGCTTCGCTTCAACATACGTAGATTTTTATTATATATCATTTTTGCTTTTTTATCCTTCTATTAACTTTTTAAAACTGTCTTCGTCTTTAGGCTTGTCTTATTCTAACATTTCGTTGTATACCATATGGCTCATATTTTGTTGATTTATATTTTTTGATTCTATCTTTGCACATTTTTCTTTATTCAATTTTTCTATGAGATTATCTAGTACTATTTCCGTTTTTCCAGAACTCTCTTCTTTAATACATTCTTCTATAACCATCATGAGTATCTGTATCAACACTTTTATTAGGAATATGTGTTTAACACGTTTGTATAATTCTTCATTATTTTCTTTATTCTCTAATTCTTTTATGTTTACTACAAATATATCATCCTTTATTTTTCGCTTTTTACATTCATCTGACACTTTCTCGAGTTCTTCTACTAGAGACTTAAACCATTGCTCTTCTTTATATTGCTCAATAAGTTTAGTTTGTTTTGTAGTCCACCTTTTCCAAATATCTTTCTTTATTTGTATGTATGAAAAAATTTCATTTTGATTTAAAGAACTGTTTTCATTTTTAATTTTATGGAAATATGCATTTTCTTCTTCCTTCCAATAATACTGTAAAAGCTTAAATGTATTTCCTCTTTTAAAATTTTCCCAAATAGGTGTATATTTTCCTGCCCATTTATCCCATAGAAACATTTTTGCTTCTTTTGCGTTTTGAGTTGATAAACTTTTCGTAATTAAATTACTATTTTTCGAATTTCTAAATATTTTGTTTTGTTCCTTTATGAAATGTTCTAAGCATATTTGTAAAAAATCATCTTTGTTCAATTCCCATTCATCATTTTTACATTCATTCAGCAGTTCCATATGAATATCTATAATAGCCTTTCGATTTTTTTTTTTTCTCTTAGGTAAAATTATGTTCTTATGAATGATACGTTTTTGCATTTTAATTTCGTTGCATATATTCTTTTCATGACCTTTTTTATTATCATACGGAGTATCATTTGTTGAATAATTGTCCATAGTATTAAAATGTTGAACTTCTTTCGATAATTTCGTAATTTGTAACTGACGTTTTAGCCGTTTTTTCTTTTTGTTTTTACCAAACAATAATCCGAAGGTTGTGTACTATAGTATGGAAATGTATGTTTAATAAAGCAAAGTCTTAGTGGATATTTTTTTATTTATTATTATGTTAACGTGGTATTTAGTAAACAAATTTGTTTTACTTTGGAAAGGAGGAAAATCATTGTAGTAATTGTAAAAAGTAATAAAAAGAGTAGTGTATATATCATAACAGGAGATCTGTATAGTGATGGATCAGGTGTTGGTAACTGTATTTTCACGACTTCCATTTTTTTGTTACCTGAAGCTGTTTTTTAAAAAAGTAAAATTTTTATATAATTTAATTCATATGTAAATTGATAATAATATTTAGTAATACTACCTGAAGTAATTATAGGGAACGGTGAAAGTTTTGTTTGAAAAAAAGCAGCATAAGTTCTCATAGATTTAGGTGCTGGAGGATACATTCTCTCATGGGGAAATGGATCAGGATAGATTCGTGAACGTGGAAGTGGCGCAGGATACCAAATGTAAGGTTTAGTTATAGTAGGTTCACTTGGTATATGCTCATCATAAGTTTTATAAGACTGAAATAGTTTTACAGGTATTTTGTGAATATTATGATAATCATCAGATGGAATTTTATAGCCATCAAAATTAGCAAGGAGATAATCAAAATTCGATTGAATTATTTGAATTTTATTATCAGGAGTAGTTTTAGAAACAGAGGTAGATGGATGAACAGGATTTCCTTGTAGAATTACTTGATAATTATTCTGTTCATCATTAGTTTTATCATGAGAAGCAATACTTTTTGTTGGTGTGTTTTCTGGAAAACTACTAGGCTGTTTACCATTAGCAGTGTCATCTACATTTGTCTTAGTTAGAAGGGGTGTTAAAGAATCAGAAGAAGGAGGTTCTGTTTGAGAAGGTATCATTACATCAGATTTTTTTTTTTCAATTCTGCCACCTTTAGCTGGCATAGAACTTCCATATTTTCCTTGAGATTTTTGTCTAGCATCAGGTGCTGTTGGGGGATGTATGCTCTTTTTGGGTGTTTTTTCTATTGGTCTCTGTGGATGACTTATTGGAGGTGGATTATATTTAGTACAGTCCAATTTACTCTTAGGGTATGTATCACGTGGATCATATCCTTCTGGTTGTGTCTTAGTACTGAAATATTTTTTTACGGTTGGAAGCTTTGAAATTTTAACATTTCTTAAAAATTCAAGAATTAACTTAGTTGTTTCTGTGTTTACCCATGAATTATATCTTACACATTCATCATATTCATTATTTTTTTCTACAGCTGCTTTCCACACATCTCTTTCTTTACAAAATTGTATATGTTTTGATTTTAATTGATAAAGACTTGGATTATTTTTGTAGTTTTTCGGATAACACATATTTATAAATCCCTCTTCCTTAAATAATCTATTAAAAAATTCATTTCTATTGATATCCCAATCACTATTCCATTTTTTCTTACCACGTGTATCCATGTGTTGGAACACAATTCTCTTTTTCTCAGTTATAACTTTTTGTATTTCTTTGCACAATTCTTCGTGCATTAAACCGCAAGTTTTGTGTCCATATTTACGAATAAGATTTTTAATATTACCCTCGATCATAGCTAAAAATACTCCAATATGGATACCGTGTGTAATTGTAGTATACTCTGAATCATCAGCCATCTTAACTACTGAGTACTAATGAATCAATGAATGGCATTAATGACAATTAGGCGTAATCACAAGTTAGATTAAACGAATAACTTAAAATAATAACATATGTTTGCGAAATTATAATTTCTATTTTATATTATTCATGTGTTCTACAAGTTTATTTTTAAATTTAAATAGCTACATATGTATATATTCCTGAAACGTTTATAAACATTTAGTTTTGCATTAATCTCTAATATTTGAAAGGTATTTATACAAATTAATAATACATATAAATTAAAAAAATTAAATTATATATTAGAATTATTACGACTTAAAGGTGAAAATGGTATTTCGTAGTTTTATTTTTTCGTTTATAAATTTTTTAATACATACATCATGATGATGAACGTGTTTTTATTCTGTGTGGATAAACCATAATAATGCACCTATATATATATATATATATATATATAATACTTTATTATATAATAAATATAAATAGAAAAACTATAAAAGTTAAGCACAAATTCAAGAATATAAAGAAGAATAACAAAAAATATATAATTATATTTTATATATATTATACATTTTTTTCTACACTACATAATAGAGTAACATAAAATATCAGTTCTGTTAAAAAATATATTTCCTTGTATATTTTCCCATATTACAATATAAATAAATGATATATTTACTAGCTTAATAACTATTAAATTTTGTTTTCATGTACTAATTTTTTTCAATGCTTTATTTGTTATATTCGTATATTTCAATTTCTATAAAATAATACCTTGATAATATGGTATTTAGATTTAAAATTATATCTTTACATTATATATTCTGTATAAAATTATATGAAAAAAAAAGACTAGAATTAAATAATATATGGAATCATTTATAAATAAAATTTGTTTGGGTTGTTAAAAAATAAAATATGGAAATAATTTTTGTGGTATATTTCTATAAAATAAATTTCTTTATTTTTCTCCTTATTTATTCAACTCAATTTAGGTGTTTGTATCTGGTTAAACAGATTCATTAATGATTTATGGAAATAATATATGTTATTATTATCTTAAAAGAAATTGTGTTTATTGTTTATTAAATGAAAGAAAGGCTATTGAAATACAATCGTAAGTGTAGTTAAATTAATGTGAATAAAACATCTAGAATTATATTGAAAATTTTATATTAATGTATATTATATTTTTTCTATTCGAATTTATTCTTTTATTATATGTTGTTTGTAGATGCCATAATATATTGTTAATATATATTTGTAATTTATATTGACATAACAAATAAGAACAATACTATGTTGAAGGTAATTGTATTTTTTCTTATGAAATTATAAGCACATATATTATATTGATATATAATATAAAAAACATATATAATATGTAAAGCAATTTATTATATATATATAGTTATTGTACTTTAAATAAATTAACAATAGCAAAGTGAATGAAGAGAATTAAAAAAGGTTCAGATTCATTACATGAGAGAACGTAAAACTAAATGTCATCTGTATGTTTCGAAATAATAAGATGTACATATAAGAACATGCAATGCTAGGGAAAATTAAAATAATTAATTCAATAGTAATATGGAGATAATTATTTATTTACCTAATCCATCATTTTCACTTTTTCTTTTAAAATACAGTGTTGTGAATTTTAGAAAATCAATTTTAATTATGCTACTTCATTAATAACTTAAATGTTAAGTCGGTAGTTTTTAAATAAAAATAAAAATATATGCTACAAATTGTTACTTTTTTCATTCTAATTATTCAATTTTTTATTTTTTTTTCGCCAGTTTTTATTTAAATATTTATATCCATTTTATTTTTTTATAAAATTTTTTTATAGAGGACTTTTCATATTTTGTATAGTTAAGGAGTAATATTTTATGAGTAATAACAACTTGAAGTATGCCCTTTAATGATGAATTATATGCAAAATATATTAAAACGAATTATTATATATCCTTTAAACAGTTTATTCAATGGAGACTTGTAATATTAACGGTTAACATGTAGGTAGAAAACTATTAAATAATTAAATATAATTATTACTATCGCTTAATTTAAAACAGATATTATTATATGGAAGCATTTTGAAAAATATGAGATTGTTTTGATAAATAATAAATATGTAAAAAAAAATAAAATATTTAAAGAAATTAATAAATAATCTAAAGTTATATTAGAATTTTCAGTTATAATAATATCTTTTTAATTAGGTTAATAATATTTAAATATACTACATTTCACAATATCATTAATAATAAGAATATATTTTTAATAAATGTTAAGCAATATATAATATGATAATACACGTACAAGATTTTTTCAATTTTTTGGAACATTTATTGTATAAAAATTTTCATTAAAGTGCATATAGCGTGTTATTAGTATATTTTAATAGCTATATAATGCGTATTTCTTAAAATTAACGTTTTTTGTAGTTGACCAAGAATAAATTAAAAGTAATATACTTATATAAAAATAAAATTTCCGTAATAATAAAGATGAAGGTATGAAATACATTTGGAGAAATAAGGATATATATGTTAAAGGGAGGGCTTATAATTATTAAATAATTAATCTAATATATTACTCAATGTTTTTGGATTAATTTATTTTTATAACATTATGCCTTTTAAGTTAGAGATTATATTAATGGTTGATTATTTAATATTGAACGTACATTTATATTTATGTGTTCCTTAAATTTTAATTATACATCATAGAATATATGTTTCCTTCTATAGAATAATTATATGCTAATATCTAAAAAGAAATAAAAAATATATATATTTCACAAATAATGAAATGTTATAAATAATGTAACTTAATGCGAGTACATAATTCATTTAAAAAACGTATTAATCAAAATTTTAAAATAATATTTCATGTTAATTAATTTGGGATCGTTGTAAAGTATTTTTGGTTATCAATTTTTATAGAGTACATGAAGGAGCGTAAACATGCGCATAGTAAGACAAAATTGAACGAATTACTAAAATGAATAGAATATTGTATATATTTTATTTAGGTTTTTTATATTATATCATGTTTTAAAGGAAAAAATTGTAGAACGAAAAGTTAATTTTTATATCATATCAGAGCTATTACATCCTTCAAGAATTAACTAAATATGTATATCATTAATATATGTTAAAAGAATATATGTATGTAATAAAATTAATACGTTTTATTATAAATAGATGATATAAGTGCACGAATTTACAGGTGGATAATTTATTTTAAGGGATAACCATATTTTGCAAAACATTAAATAATTCAAGGAAGAATAGATTATATAAATTAATGAAATTAAATAATTTTTTCTTTATAACTATTAATTATGAACAAAAAATAAAACTTCTTTGTTCATAAAATTTTAAGGATTAAATATGTTTTTATTTCAGGTTTGTAATTTATTATGCATAAAGAAGTAAATTAAACTAAGAATATTTTTAATGAATTATACAATTTTTATAATAAACACAAGATTGTTTCTAATATCTTTTACGCTAAATGAATAGCAGCAATCAATTATAATTTAATTATCTACTACACACAAAATGTATATAATAATAATCGAATTTCGTAAGGATGTTATATTTAAAAAGTGTTTTTTATATTTACCGTGATAATTACAAAGGAAGTATCTAATTATGTATTGGAGTATTATTTAATTTTAATAGGGCTTATTCTAATATTAAATAATTTTATTTTTTTTATATTAAATTAATATTAAATACTCCTTAGATATAGAACGAATATGTATGTAATATAATAAATTATAATATCATAATTATTCTATGTACCTTACATGAAGCTGAAAAGCAATATTCTCATAAATTATATTCTAGTATTAATTAAATTATATGTATATTTCAATGAAAAAGATAGCAATAAGGTAAAATTGTTATAGCAATATAGGTATTTAGTAACTATTTAAAATGTTTTCTCGCTAATTAATTTTAGGAAATAATCATATTGCAATATCTTATTTAAAATATAATTCTTTTTTGCACATGAAAATTTAATTTACATTAGTTTAGTAAATGTAATAGAAACAAATAATTTTCCCTTTATATCTGTTGATAAAGATGAATAAGGAAAATAATTCTTTCAACGAAATATAGAATTCATAATTAAATAAATATAGTGTGTCACATTAAAACATATATTATGCTGAATGATAAGCTACGTTAATTCTTCTAAAGACAAAATTTGTATGTTCTTTTTCAGATGAATATTCAGTCATTTCTATAGTTTGTAAATTATTCAATTTAAACCCCATTATTGCTTTCCTACCTAAAAAGTTCTGTATCCTAGTTCCAACAGGAGAAAACTAAGTAATAATATATATACATATATTTGTATTATATATTAATAGTTTTCTATGTTGATGAAAATAATTTACACAGCGCAATATATAATACTAAAATTTTTAATGATATTGTAATTACGATATATGGAATAAATAACGTAAGTAAAATTTCTGCACTAAAAGTAACATCCGTGATAATTTGAGAATGTCTAGTAATGGATTCATCAGATTGTGGAGGACTTCTCCCCTCAGGAAATGTGCAATCTGCTAGATCTAATTGTGTTGCAGAATCTTATACTGAATGGTGTGCAGGTGATAAAGATTGTTAATCACCCTTATCTGATAATAGTTCAATTCTACGTGATATTCCTTCTAGAACACATGATAATATAGATAGTTCTCCATATTTTTTATGTCCAAAAAATTTATGAAACTCTTCACAATGCCTATTTTTTTTTTGTTCTATTTCACAATAGCTGTAAAACTTTTTTTATAGTTCTCTACATAGTTATAGGTATAATTTTTATAATTTGCATAGCATGCGGCATTAGAGTTAGCAAGATATATTTTGTAATTTCCATAATCCGAAGAAAAATCGTGCATTATCTTAATTTTCTGGATATCAGTATTATTAATTTCACGATAAATAGGTTCACATAATTTACGCTTATCACTATTACGTAAGTCTTAATAATGTATACTAACAAAATTTTCAATCAATATATTATCATCAAAAGAAGTAAATAATGCATAACCTATCCAGTAATAAAAATAGTTACATATTCCTTTATCAAAGTTATTACGGTCTTTGTTATTATGTATATAACATACAGCTTTTAAAAGTTTATCAGAAATATTGTTCATAGAAGGAATGTCATCTAATTCGTTTTTTACGTATGAATAAAAAGTATTATCAGTATAATAAACTTTATTATAATCTAAATTATAATAATTATATTTCGTTGCCTATAGCCCTAATTTATCATCCTAGGAATTAATAAGGCAACTTAAATATATAACCCATAAATATGTATGACATTTAATATTTTTTAATGTATTTTCCTAAAAAATTTTAAAAATATACATATGTAAATAAAAATTGCAAAAAAATAATACCCCTAGGGTTACTTTGATTTTTAGGGAATAATGAAAATAGCACACGAAACAATTGCCAAAAGAAGAAAAATGTGTTTGAGCATATATTTATTAACGTACTAAAAAAAATAACACATAATATATTCGTATGTGACTATTTTAATTAATAAAACATAGGTTTATATTTGATCCTTAAATTAAAAAATATTTCATAGAATATTTTATTAAATAACTTCAGATAACACAGTTATTAAAACATACAATTAAAGTTATTAAATATTAAATTATAAACATCAAAAATGGTATAATAACAGAGAATAAAGTAGGAATATTTTTTTCTATATGTTGATTCATTCATAATACATAAGTTATAAATAAATATTTTTAATAGGGAATATAATACATTATAATAATATATACATGTAAGTTGTAACCCACATAAGATTAAATCATATATTTAAATATGTATAAATATATTTTATGCATAAATTATTATGGAAAGAATACTTATATTATTAATAGATTTCATTTTTTGTTCTTGAAGAATAAATTATTATGTGTATAGCATTATTGTACATTCATGTTATTATCTTTCAAGATTTTTTAATAAGTTATTGGTCAAATAATAAAAATAGTAGGTCACGAATTTTATATCTCTGCTTGCTACATTTTTATATAGTGAAGATTTATAGAAATAATATTAGGTTGTATACTATGTAATTTATGGATATATTATCTGATATCGTGATACCGAAAATTATAATATATAATAGATATATAATAAAAAGTAATTCACCAAAAGATCATTTTGACATTTAATATAGAAATTAATATATATATTTTTTTAAATATATACATTTACTGAAGTTATTATGATCTTTATTTTATATTAAAATGTTGGATTATGGCATTAGATATTAATATTAGTTAAAGTAAAAGAAAAACTTATTCTGCTATGCATGTAAATAATATATGTAAAGATAAAGATACTTATATATATTAAATATGAGTTATATTTATTTTATTCTTATTTTATATTATAATGATCTATCTAATGATTCTTGGAATACCAACTTTTTATACAGATTATTGAGTATCTTGGAAATAGTTCTTTATGTGTAAAAAATTATCAATAAAAAAAAAAATAGCATGCATTAAGAAAGAATTATGCATAATTCTCACACTATATTTACATTATTAACAACATAATTTGGATATGTATTCACTTAAATTTTTTTTTTTTTTTATACATTTTTTTACATGGGTGTTAATATGCACTTATTTATATGGCTGTTAATATGCACTTATTTATGTAGCTGTTTTTGTGCTCATTTTTTATGGCTATTTGTATGCGATATTATATGCTCATTTTATATACCCTTTATGCACTGATTGGATGTGTCCATAATGCACTGATTTGATATGCCCTTTGTACACCGATTATATATATTCATTTTTTACGCACTTTTACCTACCTTTTTATATGCACTTTTTTGCATTACTGTTTACGTGCCTTTTTTGCATGCTTTTTTACATAGCTATTTGTATGCCTTTTTGCATGGCTGCTTATGTGAAAATTTTATATGCCTTTTTTACATTCCTGTTTATATGCAATTTTTTTAATTTGTTTTTTACATTACTTTATATATATATATATTTATATGCCATTTTTATGGCTGTTTGTATGCCTATTTATATGGTTTTTTGTATGCCATTTTTATGGCTGTTTGTGTTCCCATTTATATGGTTTTATGTATGCCATTTTACATGAATATTTGTATTCCCTTTTAGATGGCTGTTCGTATGCCATTTTATACGCTCATTTTATATACCATTTTATGTTCTTTTTTACATGCTCTCTATATGGCAGTTTATATACAACTTTTTATTAACATTTTTTACGAGCTATTTTATTTACATTTTTTTCGAGCTATTTTATTTACATTTTTTTCGAGCTATTTTATTTACATTTTTTCGAGCTATTTTATATGCACTTTTTAACGTGGCTGTTTGTATGCTCATTTTATATATGGCTATTTATATTCCCTTTTACTAGCCTATTTGTATGCCTATTCTCATGCTCTTTTATATGGCTATTTATTTGCCTATTTATGTGCTTATTTTTTATGCATTATTTTATTTTATTTATATGGATGTTTATATACATTTTATACATGCTTATTTCATATGGCTGTTTATATACGATTTTTTATTTACATTTATTACGAGCTATTTTATTTACATTTTTTTCGAGCTATTTTATTTACATTTTTTTCGAGCTATTTTATTTACATTTTTTCGAGCTATTTTATATGCACTTTTTAACGTGACTTTTTGTATGTTCATTTCATATAGCTGTTTATTTGTTCACTTTTACTTGCCTTTTTACATGGCATTTTTTACGTATTTTTTATATAAACTTTTTTACGTGGCTGTTTGTATGCCTTTTTTAGGTGGCTGTTTGTATGCTTATACATATGGTTGTTTTTATGTATTTATACATGTCTGTTTGTATGCTTTTTTATATGGCTATTTGCATGCCTTTTTACCTGGTTGTTTATATGCACTTTTACGTGGCTTTTTGTATGCCTATTTATATAGATATTTATATGCCATTTACATGGCTGATTGTATGCCCTTTATGAACTGATACTGTATCCCCTTTGTGCACTGATTCCGTATACCCTTTATGCACTGATTCCGTATACCCTTTATGCACTGATTCCGTATATCCTTTATGCACTGGTTTTGTATACCCTTTATGCACTGATTTTGTATACCCTTTATGCACTGATATGATATGTCCATTATGCACCTTTTTACATGGCTGTTTACACGAACAAAATTTTATCGCTGTTTATATGCAATTTTTTTCGCCTTTTTATATGCTTTTTTTTATGTCTATTTCTACATCATATATTATACATAATTTTACAATATCACTACATGATATTTTACAAGTATTTTTACATGCTCAATTTAAATGACTCTTTGTATTCCTAATTTATACACTCATTTAATGTGGCTGTTTGTATGCCTTTTTCAGATATCTATTCGTATGCTGATTTTAGATGGCTGTTTGTATGCCTTTTTTATATGGCTGTTTGTATGCCTTTTTTAAATGGCTGTCTGTATGCCTTTTTTAAATGGTTGTTTGTATGATTTTGTTAAATGGCTGTTTGTATGCCTTTTTTATATGGCTGGTTATATGATTTTTTTGGGTCTCTTTTATATGCACCTTATGCACTAATTTAATATTCGCTTTATTCACTAATTTCATATGCTTTTTTTTATATATTTTATTACTTCGTATATTCTTAATTTTAATTAGCTTATTATATGAAATTTTTACTTGTTTTTTTATATGCTCTTTTTACATTATCATTATTACTTGCTTCTTTATATGTCTGGTTATAACCCCTGTTATATGGCTGTTTATATATCTATTTATATGGTTGTTTGTATGTCTACTAATATGGCTGTCTGTATGCCCTTTTTAAATGGCTATCTGTATGCCTTTAATAAATGGCTGTTTGTATGATTTTTTATATATAGCTTTTTTTATATTCCAAAATTGCATGGCTGTTTATATGGCTATTTATATACCCTTGTATATGCCCTTTATTCACTGATTTGACATACCCTTTATTAACCGATTTCATGTGCCTTGTATGTACCCATTTTGTATGTTCATTTTGTATGGCTGTTTTTATACCAATTTATATGGCTGTTTGTATGCCTTTTTATAGACCTTTTTATATGCACTTTTTATATGGATTTTTGTATGCTTCTTTTATATAGCTGTTTGTACTGCCTTTTTTACGTGGCTGTTTATATGGCTATTTATATACTCTTTTATATGTCATTTATTCATTGATTTTATATGTTCCTTATGCACTAATTTTACATGTTTTTTTTATGCACTTTTTTATATGCATTTTTACATGGTTGTTTATATGCCTTTTTTACATGCCATTTTATATGAATTTTATGTGAGAATTTATATGCAATTATTATTGCCTTTTTATATGATATTTTATATGCACTTTTTATATGACATTTTATATGCCTTTTTATATGCACTTTTTATATGCCTTTTTATATGGCATTTTATATGCACTATTTATATGACATTTTATATGACATTTTATATGGCATTTTATATGCACTTTTTTTATGAACTTTTTATATGCCTTATTAAAGGCCTTTTATGTGACAATTTATATGCACTTTTTATTGCCTTTTTATATACCTTTTTATATGACATTTTATATGCCTTTTTATATGCCTTAATAAATGCCTTTTATATGACATGTTATATGCCTTTTTATATGGCATTTTATATGCACTTTTTATATGCACTTTTTATATGCCTTTTTATATGGCATTTTATATGCACTTTTTATATGACAGTTTATGTGACATTTTATTGCCTTTTTATATGCACTTTTTATATACCTTTTTATATGGCATTTTATATGCCTTTTTATATGACATTTTATATGGCATTTTATATGCCTTTTTACATGCACTTTTTTTATACCTTTTTATATGACATTTTATATGCACTATTTATATGACATTTTATATGACATTTTATAAGCCTTTTTATATGCACTTTGTATATGGCATTTTATATGCATTTTTTATATACCTTTTTATATGGCATTTTATATGCCTTTTTATATGCACTTTTTATATGTACTTATTATTGCCTTTTTATATGACATTTTATATGCACTTATTATTGCCTTTTTATACCGCATTTTATATGGCATTTTATATGCCTTTTTATATGCACTTTTTTTATACCTTTTTATATGACATTTTATAAGCCTTTTTTTATGCATTTTTTATATACCTTTTTATATGGCATTTATATGCCTTATTGCATACCATTTTATACGATATTTTATATGCACTTTTTATATGACATTTTATATGACAATTTATATAACTTTTATGTGAAAATTTATATGCACTTTTTATTACCTTTTTATATGCTGAATTTACTTGTTTTTTATTGTGGAGAATGGTAAAATAGAGACATATAATATTATGTAAGCCAATAATGTTACTGTTTCTTATTGTATACGACATGTACATATTATCACATATCTTATAATGGCATGTATTTATATGATAACTGAAATATCTTCATTGAGATATTTAGATGAAGGTATATTTATATATGGATTCCCAATTTTAATTGGTTAAATGGATTTTAGCATTTGTTTTATATGTTTTATTGTAACAAATATAGGGTATGCTAAGATGAAATATAAATAATTTAAGTTTGTTCTTAAAATGTTTTACATTAAATTTATTTATATGTACACCATGCCTACGTTTCATGTTGTACGTGTAGTAATTTTGTACAAAACAGCGTTGAATAGCACAGATATATAGTTCAATGTTTATTAAATAAGAGGTTCACTTAATACTACATGCAAAATAGTATAAAACTATTTTTTCAGTGATATATACTTATAGATATGAACTAGTGAATGGGTAAAATTTTTGTGCTATATCTATACACGCGTTGAACGTGGGTTGTACGGAGTGTGCAAATGTGCATATCAAGTTTTACTCAAAAAAATTGCGTTTGTAAGAATTTAAAAGGCGATAGTGATAAAATGTGAATAATATTAATGGAATAGCGACTTGTACATTTTACTATAATGTAATATGTTTTTATTTTTGCATTAAGTAGAGTCATATAAAATAGTGAAAAGTTTATTTGTAAGACAAATTTCTTTTCTTTCATTTTGTTCTCATGACTTATTATATATTAAGGAAATCTGTATTTATATTGGAATCATATATATATGAAAAGTTAAGAGAAAATATATTGAGCACCTGAAATATTATTTAATTTACATAATTCATTCTCTTCTAAGGATTAATTTATAAATTTATTTCTTTGTATATATATTTTAAGGAATTATAACTTTCTTGTTACAATGGAAACGAGTAAATATTTTTACGATTTCATTTTTTTTAAAATAATATTTTGTATTAATTTCTTTTTCTTAATTCTTATAAAGTAAAATATATATATGACACAGAATTAAACATGCATCAGGTGTCTTTACGTTTTTACGAATTGTATAAATTTATATCATAACTATTTAATAATTTTTTATTTTTTAAGAATTATAAATTTTGTTTATAGAATCTATATCACTACAGGAATATTTACATATACTTATTTTTAAGCAATAATAGAAATTATAAGTATTTTTTAAATAATAATGTATACTATGATTATAATTAATGATCCTTGTGAGAGTCATTCTAGTATTTGCTAATATATTAGTATGTTCAATAGGATTTCCGTCTCAATTTTGGTTATTACACTTTTCCCGTAATTTCCGTGTATTCTTATAGTTTATACCATTTATTTACTTAACAATACAAGGCACTAGATATTAATATTTTTTTTTAATTCAATATGATTTTAAATTTTTTGAAAATCAATTAATTCCATTGTGTTTACATATTAATAAAGCATTTTTTATATTATTAAATAATATATATTGTTTAATATTATAATGTGAATCTATTAATTGTCATTATGTAAATTGTATATTATTTTTATCTTATTTAGTTTACTTTATGTGGATTGTTAATGAATGGTATGAGATGAAATACATCATTATTCCTTTTACCAATTTTATAGTAATTTATTTGTATTACTTATTCATATAAATACGTTTCCATTTACCACTCGTTTCATTAGTATTTAAGTTACATTATATATTCTATGAATGAACTTTTTTTTTGTATAATCTGAATAAAAATTGAATTGTATACTATTAATACACAATCTTATTATTCGATGTGCTAAGAAAATTGATTTTATACCTTTTTTTTAATGATAATTGCGTCAGGTGGCTTGGTAACTTATATAAGTTTCGGTTATACCAGGATGTGCTTGATCGTCATATGTACTTTCTAGTAATTCATGGGTTAATTCTTCATGGGAATTCATTCCATTTATTCCTTTTGTTCTTAACAAATTACGTGCCATGGTACCCAACCCTGTGAACTAAAACACAAAAAATAAACGTGAAGTTTGTACTGTATGTACTTCATAAGTATGAATATTTAATATTATAATATGGGTAAAAATTATGACTAATATATGACCTTAAATATTTTATTAATATATACTTTATATAACACGAAACCAATAGATAAGACTGCCACCATAGGTAAAGAAGTTCCTATAGCTTTATAAGAATCTGACGAAGATGTGTCTTCTGAAGCAAGTGGACCAAGAGAAGATGACTCTGCAGCTACTTGTAGCCTATGCTCTTCACGACCTCCAGGTCCTGTATGATGAACCCTTGAAGATCCCCTTTCATCCTCTACTTGTTTACATTCTATATTTAATAACTCATCATGAGGATGAATTTCTTTAATTACTTTGTAAGCCTTGCAATATGACTTCAATTCATTTTTATTACCTTCACATTCTGAGTTTATACCAGTATATAGTTTAATGCTTTTATCAATATATTCCTTATCTTCTGAAGTACATGGTATATTATTATCAACATGATGTCTTTTAAGCTTATAATAATTCAAAGCATAATCATATAACCTTTTAGCTTTTAGGTAATCTTCACTTTTGCTAAGATAAGATAAAAATTCGGTATTATCACATTCTTGAAATTTTCCAGATTCACGCCAATTATCTAGTATAAGTTTTCTTATTTTGGAATGTTCGTTTTTATCGAATTTCGAAAATTGATAATATGCCCACAAATTCAAATAATTGCACTTATACGAATTCAGTTCGTCGAAAAAATTTAATTTTTCGTAATTATTTAGGTTTCCTGTTAGTCTCAGACAAAGAAGATAAGGCGAAGAATAATCATCTGAATCATTATTGAATTTGGAACATTTTTCATAATTACCGCTACTAACAAAATTTTTATCCAACTGATTATAACATCTAATTGAAGTTAATCCAAATATATTATCATACTGAAAATTTATAACATTGAAAAAGTTATATTCACATATAAGAATTAATTTTATAAAAATAAAATATAAATGTTTATAATGATATATAAATACAGTGCAATATACAAATTTATGTAATAGTTATAATAAAAAATGTACATCATCGTCCATTTTGAAGGATACTTTGATTGGTATTATATGTTTCCTAGATAAAATAACAATAACAGAAAATGAGGTGTTATTATAAATAATGTGAAAAATAAATATAACGTTAAAATTTACGATTTTATATTTAAATGCTTAGGCAATAGTAAGAAACTTTTATATCAATTAAATAATCAAGATGTATGAAATTAAGTTGCAGCTATATAATCTTATCTTCTTACCGTTAATATTATTTATAAGTTCAAAAAGAACATAACATATAATGTAATAAAGATTAATATAGAGAAATTTATTTTCCAAAAATTACACATAAAAGCTTATTATATAATATGAATTATCATTCGTTTATTCCAAGAAATTATTCTTGAATAGAAATATTTATCATTTATGAATTATATATGTTTTTATATTTTTCCTCATTGATTGCTGATCATAGTAAAATAATATTGTTAAAGTTTAATATGGTAACAAAAGCAATTATTATATTAAAAATAAATATTATTAATTCACTTAATGTTCTCACTTTTTTCTCAGTATTTTCTTCTGAAAATTTTAATATGAATCATTTTCTTAGTATTATATAATATTATATTAAAATTAAAAAGAAAAGAAATTCATATGAAAAAGGTGAAAACATTGGATTAGTACAATTAATGTTAAATGTTAGCAAAGTAATGATAACTTTTTTTAAGCTACATTCTTAAGAAAATAGTAAATAGTAAATATCTTTTTATAAGGATAATTACGAAAATATCTCTCTATTTTATACTTTACGCATGCATTTACTTTTAGTTATATATTTATTCGTTTATAAACTTGTGTTTATTCATAATAATTAGCATGCTTATATATGTGAAGTTCTGTGTTAATATATTAATTCACATTTATATTCAATTTTATTTATTTCTGAATTTTTAATTCTACATTTGTTTATTATTTAATTTAAAATATTATTTTACCTTATATAAAACGTGACTTCATTAAGGGAAAACCTAGTATAAAAACTATAAATGTAAAAATTATGTAAAATTCCTGCGTATACAGAAAATA